>JAQFVV010013395.1:0-133806 GCA_028023455.1 Epiperipatus broadwayi
TGTAAACTTATGTAAGCCATTGAGATCAATAAAGCCTTTATTGAAACGTAATAATAATAATAATAATAATAATAATAATAATAATAATAATAATAATAATAATAATAATAATAATAATAATAATAATAATAATAATAATAATAATAATAATAATAATAATAATAATAATAATAATAATAATAATAATAATAATAATAATAATAATAATAATAATAATAATAATAATAATAATAATAATAATAATAATAATAATAATAATAATAATAATAATAATAATAATAATAATAATAATAATAATAATAATAATAATAATAATAATAATAATAATAATAATAATAATAATAATAATAATAATAATAATAATAATAATAATAATAATAATAATAATAATAATAATAATAATAATAATAATAATAATAATAATAAAAAAAAAGTGAAATTTATGAAAAAAGTTTATAATGGGATATATAATGTTTCATTTTATGGATCGGATAATTTAAATAGAATAATTAATAATTCAAAAGGTAAGTTAGAAAAAAATAATTTGAGTAATGTAATTTATAGAATTTATTGTATGTGGAGGAGTCTAGATGTAATATGGAAAAGAAAATTAAGGAGCATAAATTGTTGTATAAGAGAGTTTTGAAAAATGTACAGATATATAGTGATGGAAATAATGAAGTGAAGTTATATACTGAATCTATTTTTTGTGATCATGATAGGAATTGTAATTTTAAATTTGATTTTGATATAAAAAAGATAGAAATTTTAGGTCAAGAGAGAGATAATAAAAAGAGAAAAATTAAGGAGGCTATTTTTATTAGTAGATATAAAAATACAATAATAACTAGACAATGAGTAAATGTTAAGATTAATGAATTATGGGATATTTAGATTGACATGTGTTTCTGTTTGGTAGTAGATAATTCCATTTTGAAATTTGAATTGAGTTGATAATGATTATGAATATAATCAAAAATAAATGATTTTTATTTATATTATATTATAAGTTGTTTACTGTTATTTGGAATATACTTAAAGTTTTATTACTGTATTATTAATATTAGAGGACATTTTATTTTGTTTATATATATATTGTGTCTATGTGTACATGTCATAGTAATTCAAAGAAGCATAGCATTGACCCATAACCTGCTAAACAATTACAATTATTGCATTTGAATAATAATAAGAAGAAAAAAAATAAACAAATATATATATATTAACTTAAAATGAATTTTAAAAAATTATTTTATAAAAATATTAAGGAAAGTACATATACATTTTATATACATAAAAAAGTCTTATTGAAGATTTAATTGCCTAGGTATATTTTTAAGATTATGGATTCATCTAGGATATATGAATTTTTTAATATTTCTTTATGCCACTTTTTGGTTCTCATGATTTTGTCCATTAAAATTAAAAAATCTTCAACAATTTGAAAAACAAGTTATTGATTTATGCATACAGGTGAGTAGGTTATGATGAAGGCAGAATTGCAAGATATGAAAGAACTGAAAGATTTTTTTTTATTATAAGAAAGATTTATCTTGATTCAAGACTCTGCACTGCTATATTAAAAGCAAATAATGAGAAAAATAAGAAAGCAATCATTAGTTAAATTGATCACAAAAAAAAAAAAAACACCAACCAGACATTGAGAAACAAAAAATTTCACATTTTTTCAACAACTGTTAACAAAGATATCTACCATTTTATCATAGTTGGGATGAATTGATGAGCAAATCATTATTTAAATTGGAAGTTTCTATCTGAAATGTGATCTTCTTAAAGAAAGCAGATATGCAAAAATAGACCAATCAAAAGCATTGCATTTATGTTAAAAAAAAAAAGTGCATGACATTTCTTCTGAATTACATAAGTAAATCTTAACCTGCAAACACCAGATATTGGGGGGGGGATATGTTACCAATCTGAATGTCCAGGAAACAAAGAACCTCTATCTGTAAATTTTACCCTTGTAATTATCAAACAGACAAGAGGCAACACCAAATAAAATTATTATTGTTGCAATAAAACAGCTGAAAATAAACTGATAAGAAATATTTTAGTATGAAAATAAAGGATTACAATATATTTTGAATTGTGAAAAAAAAATTTTTTTTTTCATTAAACAAAACATTTTGAAAATAAATACTTGGATTTTTTTTTATATTTTTTTTTTTATATCTATAAGGTATTGATTTGGAAGTACTTATGACAAATATATCTTTTACTTGGAGAGGATGATAAAATAGTTAGTAGCTCTTGGATGTGTCTTGAAATATATAATATATTAATTTAATAAATGTTTAGCTTTTATTTGCAGAATAAGCAACAAAGATACATAAGAAATATAGATTATCAGACAATCCTGACAACTATTTGTGGGGCTTTATATACATAGTGTTATAAGATTGTTATTATTTTTTTTTCAAAGTATTAATTATTATTAAACTTTAATATTAATCATTTTGTGACCTGAGTCAACATCATCCTTTGTTCATATATTATTTTATATCTATCTCGAACCTATATTTATCATATATATATATATATATACATATGCATTGTATAATTAGCTATTGTCCAAATTCAAGCTCTTGCACTGAAACAACATCTGAGATTATGATAATAGGTAATAGAAAATTGCAGGATTAATCTTTCATATATTTTGTATATCAAAAGAGGATAATATATTGATTTCTTATATGTGACATATTTTGTTGACTTAAGATATCTGTCTGTTAGAATATATATATTATAGTGGTCATTCAAGAGAAGTGGCCCATATAGTAAGCATATATTGAACTGTTCAAATTATTTAATTCTTTTAAATAATACTATTAATTTTTGAATGTGCAGTGTGTATAAGTGATATTTTCAGTACACAAATAAAGATAAATAAAACATATCATTTATTAAAATGAATTTTAATAGAAGAATCCACGTAAGATCACTAAAATAAAGCAAAAGAGCTTGAAGTAATTATATTTTTTTGTTTAAAAAAAAACTAATTTGATAAGATTTGCAGATGACAAAACATGAATCTACAATCTCCAATTTATTACGTACTTTTAATTATTGATCGATTGTATATTTTTTAATTTTTTAAAAATGTAAAAGAATTCATAAAAGAGAAATTAAAAAAAAGTAGGGACATTATTTCATTATCGTGGATTAGGGATTAAAAAAAATCAGGGTAACTCTAGTTCTTGGAAGTCCAGAAGAAATTCTTTTTGTGTGTGAGCTTTAACATGGCTGAAAAATATAAATATCACTTTTGGGAAAATATATCGCTGCGATCAATTGTCTTCTGAAAACTGCCGGAACTCAAATTTAATACAATAATACTGGATTGAATATAACTCCAATAGAAGAATGTGTGCCTCTATTTTTTTAAAAAAAAAAAAACCTGAAAATTCAAAATGAAACATGTTAAAAAAAAAAAAACCTCACAAGGTTTTAACGCATATTGATCAGTAATGAAAGTTCTAAAAATAAAAACACCATGGTAAGACCACTTGTTTTGAAACTTAAAAAAAAAACAACAATATACACTGTATAGAAAAAGACTTAATAAATCAGTACAATCTAATTACTTTATTAGAATGTATTTCATATGTATTAGTTGCTTTTATTTATTCACTTTTTATATGCTTAGCTAGTTGTATGAATGTATTCTAAAATACTTATTTTTAACTTTGTTTGTGTGTAGTATGCATTTGTTAAGTAACTTTTAAATAAATTATTAATTTTCAAAATTCAAGTTGTCAATGTCATTTTATAAAGCAGCTTTTATTTCAAAATGTTTACTTTAGAACTTATCAG
Organism: Epiperipatus broadwayi; assembly: GCA_028023455.1. NCBI lineage: Eukaryota > Metazoa > Onychophora > Udeonychophora > Euonychophora > Peripatidae > Epiperipatus > Epiperipatus broadwayi. The sequence continues at coordinate 3,835 of JAQFVV010013395.1, forward strand.
TTTCATGTTTATCAAAAGGAAAAAAATTAGAAAGAATGTTTAACCACTAAGCAAATGCTAAATGTTTTTGTGAATTGAGAAATTATAGTACAGTATTTGAAATTGGTCCATTCAGCTTGGAATCCTAGTAAAGGCTGAGAATGCATGTCTTTTTATTTAAATTAAATTATTTCTTGGTGGTAAACCTATTTCGAATAGCTAGTGTTAATTTTTGGGAGATGTTTGTGAAATATAACCTATTTTAGATTCAGTCATCTCTATTATTATCTACTTTATATATGACTCTGTAAAAGTTACATTGATTACTCATGTTTAAAGGTAGTCCCTTCATGTTTCAGGTACAATATATATTACATTTTACAAGTATGTATGGATAATTAATAAATGCATTTTCTATTACTTCAAAAAATAAAATAAAAATGCAACTCTATTTAGCATATATACTGGCAACTAGATTAATCACTATTCCATAAAGCCAGTCATTACATATATATGCACATATGTATGTACACACATTCTTATAGAGATAAAGAGTTTTTCTAACAATTACAATTGTTCAATTGTTTTAATGGTGATTACACTTTTTATTATTATTATTATTAGGTATGGATTGATGCTGCCGTACAGATTTTTTTTTCTGTGGGAGCAGGTTTTGGTGTTCATCTGACTTATGCAAGTTATAATAAATTTCATAACAACTGTTACAGGTAATTCTCTAGTTCTGATTGTAGATTTCTTTTCAATAAAAAGTGTTATATGAGTTTAATAATACCACAAACTGTTTTCATCATGTTAACAAGGAACTCCTATTAAATTTTTTATTTTCAAAAATGAGAGTTTAAATCTAATGCAACTGATAAAGAATGTGTGCCTTTGAAATCCTATTCAAGTGAGCTACGTCTGACTTTTCAATGTTTAATTAGTTAAAAAAAATCAATGAATAATATTGGTGATTAAATGTATATATATATTGTAGCAAATGTTTTCATAATTAAAAGATGAAATAAATGCAGGATTTGAGGAACTATTTTCGATGAGATTAATAAGATTTGCAAGTTAAATGTATATATATAAATTTTTTTACTAATAAGATCACAGCTTTAAACTTGATTTTCTTCCCTATACAAATGTTTTAGAAACGTAAAATGACTTTTTCTCTATTATTGCAAGTTTAGACATTCCTTTCACGATTTAAGTCATTGTCCACCAGTTGGATTAAGTCGATTCTAATGGCTTTATAAAGCCGCATTAAATCAAATTTTAGATGTCTATAAATAAAATGTTTCTAAAAGAAGCGCCGTGTAGTAATAGATTTATAGATTATATATATACACACGCGTGTGCACACACTCGATGCAAGTTTCTAAAAAATAATCTTTTAAATAGTTGAGTAAATCGAGCATTTATATGTATCTTTTTAATTTAAAATAATAATTAAATCGAATATAATTTTATTCATAAATATATCATAAAAATATTTTTGATTACAATAACAATATGAATTTGATTTTTTTTAAAAATAATTACAAACGGTTGATTTAACAAATCTGTAATTTCTTGTTTAGATCTGCAAAAGAAATAAATAGTTGTAAACGTGAATGAAAGTCCCATTGACGAGTTTTAGTGAAGAAGAAATATAAAGAGAATTGTCTTTTTAGTTTTTTCGCTATAGATTATAGCAAGTATAAATTAAATTTTATTTTTGTAATATACACATGTATGTACGAAAATATTTTGTTGCAGTATTTAATATTTCTATTTACAATGTCCATGACCTAAACTTCAAATCGGCTGAAATTCAAATAGATGAAAATTTCAAGACAAGTTGGTCAGTATATTGGCATCTAATGTTTAGTAGAAAATAAAACATAAAATGAAAAATATTAAACTTATCAACAACCAGTAGTTAACTAATCTAGTTTGCAGTATCTTTTTTTTTCTTTTTTTTTCATGTGTCAAATGCGTTGGCTGGGAAGCGAACCCGAGCCAGCTGCTTGAAAGCAGCTATGCTAACCGCTAGGTCACCAACGCTTGACGTTTGCAGTATCTTTTTTTTTAGTTTCTCTATAATTAAATTTTGAAAATGCCTTTACTTATTATCTTTTATAATATGCACACACATATTTATACATAAATTCCTCTATATTTACGGCTGAAACTATTTGGAAATAGTAAATAGTATAAAGATATATATGAAAGATAGTGACCTGGGCCAACTGATGAGTGCTGGTTAAGCACGAAATACAACTTGGGGGTCATTTGTCTTTTATTATATCTTTATTTATATGAATTTAAAATGAATGGGGAAGTATGGAGGTGTTTATTATATCTATAAATAGTATTATGTAAAATTATATTCTTTTGAAAAACTTTCATATACATTTATGAGTTGAGTTTTTTGAAACCAATCACAAACTTTTCCATCTAAATATATGACTAATAAGACGTATAACAGAATAATATGTTGTTGTTGTTTTTAAAAAACATTTAAGTTAATTCCAGCAATAACTAATTGAACTAGCTTCTATTTACATAATTCATGTTATTCATGTCTGAGTTTTCAGACTTTTCTATTGCATATATTATCTTTTCATTGTTGGTTATTGTTTAGATATTACATACAAGCATACAGTATGTAACCAATAGATGTAATTAGATTAAAATGTGTAATAATTAGAGAAAAGCATTCAACAATAATATTACTGGTCAGTCAGCAATTAACTTTGCTAGCTTTAAGTTGAACCACTTACTAATAACTCTTGTTATTGGAATTTTTTAGGAAGAAAAAATGGATGAAAAGGCTACTAGCAAATGGTTCAGTTTGGGAAAAGCAATGTTAATTATTGATAGCCTAAATAACATCATTTCTGGACATTCATCTTTAATTATTTAATAGATTTACCCATTTATTTCTATTATTTCCATCATAGTCATCTGTGAAAATATTTAATATAATATTACATACAGTAGTTTCATCATTCTCATAATTTTTTTTTATCTACAGTGATCTATAATTAAAAAAAAATATTGGTAAAAAAAAAAAAAGATATTAATAAAAAAGAAAATTTCTACATTTCAATTTTTTTGTTCCAAATGCTACTGCTAGAATAGTGATTTACAAAATATCATAAGCAAATAGCAACAATAGATCTTTGAACCTCTTATAAATTTATGTTTTACACAGAATTCAAACTTGACTGACATTTTAAATAAACATTAATTTTATTATCTACAGTTGTATTCTAATTTTAGCATGAATATTTCTACTTCTAAAAAGTAAATAAATTTTCAATTTTTAATAATTAGTCTAATATATTTTTAAAACTAAATATCAAGTTCATTTCAAAGCTAAACTGTTACTCAATGTCAAATCTATGATATATATTGTAATGGGATGTCGGTTTTCATCAGAAAGAGGGTGCGCATTTCACTACAATCGGACTTTGGGTCTTCAGGTAGAATGCTGGAAATGAAATGATGAAATGCTAAATTTTATGATTACATCTATCTTTACTATGCTAGCTCAATAATCATTAGACAAATTTAGATATAATTTAGACTACTTCATCCATCTCTCACCCCTCTTTCAGTCTCCATTATGCCACGTTATTCAAACTCATGGAGAATTTGCAATTGGCTCTATTCAGGCATGAATTTAAACAAGTCATTTTCTAATATGCCTTTATATAAGCATTGACTAATAATTAATATTACTATTATGTTTATAATATTAACATATATATAAAACAATTGTTATGTAGCTAATAATGATTAGTGTATTTATTTATAAATATATAATATAATAATGATTAAGCAGAGAGATCAAATTAATAACTCAATAATATTTAATAAACAAGAAAAATATAATGTAAAAGATAAATAAAATATTAATTAAAAAATAAGGATGAATTTTTATCATTTTGAAAGATTAACAAATAATATTCCCATTCAATACCCTATGATAAAATTTCATACCTTAATAAACTTTTCAAAAGAAAAAAATATAATTCAAATTAACACACACACATATATATATAACAATGTATAAATAATAAAAAAATAATTTAAATAACTTATTAATACATTTACAGAATTTGTTCATAGGTTTCATAATTATTATTATGTAAGTATTATTTACAATTGTAAAACTTGTTTTATATGTATTTATAATAAAATAAATATATTATACGTTTACTATATTATATAGTAAACATAATAATTCTGTTTCTAATATCTGTTAAATAATAACCATTTTATTATTACATCTAATTTAGATGAATTTTTGTCAAACTTTTAAATACATTTATAAAATTTAATTTTATCTAATATTATAAATATATATCTTTTGTTTAATAATTTAAGTTTATAAAATTAGATTTGGGTATTCTTACTACTGTAAAGATACGATATTAAATTTGAAATAAAAAAATTAATTAAATTAAACATATTAAAGTCATATAAATAATAATATAAAATATATAAATAAATAAAGAAAAACTTATTTTCTTGAGTTAAATAAGAATGGATCTTTAAGTTCATATTTCATAATCCTGATGGATTTCTCCTGCGAAGTATATTTATCCATTGGTATAGCAATTATTTATTTATCCCAAATTGATAAATTATTAACACTATCCAATCATTTTGTTGATATAAAATAAAATATATATCCTTCGAAAATTGATGTTCTTAATCTCCATTTTCTGTTAGACGTTCTACACAATAAATATCTTAAATTAGCATGAAAGTTGGTTTCGAAACCTTTATGATACAATGTTGTTTTACTCACTACACATTGTAAGATTCTTCATATCTTTATAATTAAATTAAATATGTTAATATATGTAGAAAAATGATATATTAAAATAAGGTTTTCAATAACTCAAATAGATGTTCTCTTTACTATTCTATTTCAGATTTAGAAGAAAATTAAAATATTTTTATTGTAATCTTTTGAATCCATAGGTTTCAATTTCCAAATGTGTAATAATTGAAAGGTTGCTAGTCTTTCACATGCACTTACAGTTGTAGGCAAATGTTATTTCCAAATGAATAAATTAATATTTTAATTTGTAAAAGTTAAACCTTTCAAATATAGTTGAAATTCAATTCCAATGTAGAATAGTAATATTTATTAAAAGAAAAAGTTATTTTAAAAAAATTTTCTTTTCTTCTCTTCTTTATTATCAAGAAACTAAATGAATTGTCTATATCGCATGTTTTTTGTTTCAATTTTCAATGCTTGATTTAAATATTCATTGTTATAAATATATACATAAAATTGTTTATTTTTCAATTTCAAATCTGGATTATCTAAAAGTTTGACATTAAAGTATGTATCATTTTAAGTTTATTTTTATTAAAATAAATGGTATGTATTTATATATTGAAACAGATATACTGTTCCACATATATATTCAAAAGATCCCCCCCCCCCATTTAAAAAGACTAGCATGATTTGTTGTTAAAAGAAAAGACTTAATAATGGTTAAGGAAAACTAAAAATTTAAAGAAACAAAGGAATCATGAATAAAAATTGACAGCAATGAAAAAAGAAAGATAATTGATCAAATTAAAAAAGAAATAAGGCAAAAAGTTTATAGTTAAAAGAAAATCATTATTGATTTTATAGTTTTAAATTACGATGTAAATAAAAGCTGGCATTTATTAAAAATATTACATTTTTAATTTTTGGAACAATGTTGTTGTATAAAGTGTGATAATAGCTTGAGGCAGTCTTAATAAATTGGAGAACATGGCTATACTTATGATTTCTTATCTGTCATGCTAAAAGTAGATTGTCCAATCCTTAAGAAGAGAAAAGCACTCGGGCTTAAATGAAAGCTGTGTAACAAATAAGACACAGTGGGCTGAGCTGCTTAATCAATCCAGAGATCAGAGTATAAATAGTTGAGTTGGAAGTGCAGAAGGGATTAAAAGAAAAGATTTTTAAAGTGTATTTTTAAGGAAGATTTTTCGAAAGATTTTTTGAAAAAGATTTTAAAAAATAAATCTTTTTTTTTTTAAAGATTTTAAGAGCAGCTAAAGAACCACTGTTAATGATGGAAAAAGAAAACATTAAGGAAAACATAACAATGGAAGGCTAAATGGTAACAGCTTTCTCTCCATCAAAAGCCATGTGTCTCTAAGATTTGCCTGGATAAACATCATAGAAAGGAAATAATGCCATTCAGCTGAAATACAATGCCCCCTTTTGAATTCAGTCACATCATGGATATGAAGGAACAAACTGGATAAAATAAAGGTAATGATTTTATAAAATATTCGATACTATGTGTGTTTATAAAAGACAAGACAAAACGCCTTTCTTAAAGAAAATTATGAATAAATGTAGCTATATGAAAATACGTTTATTATAAATGAAACTAAAATTATGAATAAATGTAGCTATATGAAAATACATTTATTATTAATAAATTATAAATGAAACTAAAATTATAAATAAATGTAGCTACATGAAAATGTGTTTATTATTGATAAATTATAAATGAAACTACTGATCAACTTATATCTGGAAACATACATCTGTGGCAGACCAAACAACAATATTTATGATAGATATTAGAGTAACCAAATAAAATTACAAATGCTTACCTGCCTATTGATTGTATAAGAATATTACACATAACTATAATTAATTAAATTATAATAACATGTTTATAATTTAGATAAAATTAGAAAATATCAAAAGGAAGGTATACATTCAAAATGAATGTATTTAGTAGATTTATACTATATTGTGAACAAATTCAAATGTTGAAATATGAGCTAGTACATCAATAAAAGTTAATGGTATATGCATATAATGAACCATGTCCTTAAATAAGTTGAAAGATTGATAAAATCATTTTTTTTTGTTTTTAAAAGGATTTTATTTATTATCTGAAGACTCTGAAAAAAGTAATATAAACACAGAATTAAAACATGTTATATACATACGAGTTGAGAAATAAGAATACCAAACCAATGCATCTAGAATAAATGTGCATATAGTATGGATTCAAACCTGGATTTGAATAACCATGAGTAAAATATATGTATTATGCTTTAACTAACTTAAAATTAACTGAAACTCTGAATTAGATGTAAAATGTAAATTGCTAAAGAACTTGCATTCTTTAATTCATCTTGCCCTACTATTGGATGTATACCAAAATACACAATGGACTGTAAATAAAATATTTGTTGAATTAAGTGGACTCTGAATTAAATGCTATCAGTTGTCTTCATTATTCTCTCTGTTGTCTTAATATATCACACTCCTCTCTGCGAACTAACTAAATGATTAAAGATGTAAACTGTTAAAGAACTATTGAAATTACATTTTTTGAGTCATATAAAAATATTATTGGAAGTAGGACAAAGAGATTCGAGGGACTGTCAATGAAATATTTTGTTTGATGGACATTTATTTAAACCTGTTATTAAATAAAATTATTGTTACTTAAAATTAATTTTAGTTATCCAGTTGTTCAATTCTATTTTTCTTTATTGCATCACTCATCATTCAGTGCACTTGTTCATGAGAATTTCATGCCTCCTGAGCTATGTCTGGCATAACTAGACCTATGTAAGTCAGCTTGTAGTGAGATGGAACTCTAGTGGTGCTGTTTGGTAAACCAAACACAGAAATGTCTAGGTGCTTCCATTCTCTATGGTGCTACATCCTCTGATGAGCAGGAAATATTGTTGTAGGGGGGGGATTAATATCCGCATTGGGGATTGCCAATCGATAGTTCCTTCCTGAATCATGCTCATCAGGAAATTGTTACAATCGAGGTAATAAAGGGGTTGTATGGTGGTTCGGTTACAATATATATATATTAAAATTTAAACTGGATTCCAAGAGATTGTAAAAGATCCAGAAAGAGACCACATGTGAGATGGATGGATGAAATAAGAAAATGTGCAGGGGTGTTGTGGAGAAGAGAAGCTAAAGATCGGAGAAGATGGATTAAACTTGGAGAGACCTTCATCCTGCAGTGGATTGATAATGGTTGATGATGATGATGATATATTAAAATAGTCAAATACATTTTGATTAATGAATAGTTTAATTAGAGATAATTATAAATGAGTGTATATGTGTTTTAGTGTAATCCTATGTTAAGTTAACTGAAAGTTACTATTACAATATATGTCTGTGTGTTTTCTTATCTATTCCAATGTTTGTTTAATTGGATACTATTTTTTCAGACATTTATATCATCATCTGTGTTGGCATTTTCTCTTTATATCATCATATTCAGTGCAAATGATATCAATTTTCTGAAGATTAAAGCAATGTGCTCTGTTTTTTTTTTTATGTTCACCAAAAAATTATATTTGTGAGAGGCCTTTGTAGTCAATTATATAGAGATGAGTGTTGTATTATTCTGGTTACTCTATTGTTTCAAGATTCACCACAGTAAATTGCAGTATTGTAGAGAATATATAATTTGAAAGATATTCTGGGAAAAAAGTTTTATATTTGATATTATTAATTAATCTATTAAATATTGCTGGCAATTGAAAATCCATATCAAAATCTTGTTCATACATTTTGAATATATAGTATAGGTATCCATGTTTTTTTTTATTCTCTTTATATTTTACTTTCCATTTTAGTTTGTAACTAAAATTCTTTATTTGTTGATTCTATAATGAATCTCAGCCAGTACGTTCACCAGAATAAATCATCATACATAATTATATATTAGATTGAAAAAAAACCCACATATAAACATCAGTTTTTGGGAATATAAAAGTAGTAGCTATGTATTGACCTGAAAATATTAAAACTATTTGCATTATTATGATAAAAAGAGAAAAATCAAAGACGAATATAGTTTTTTGCTAACATAGACAGCATTGTGATTAGGCAATAAAATAGTATATAATTAAACAAACATTAAAATATCTAGAAAAAACATCTCTGCCCATATATATATATCATATTGATTTGTCGTGAATATTAAAATTGCATTTGTCTATTTATTAAAGATTAATTTTTTATTTCTTTTACAATAAAAGCTTAAACATTAATGTTAAAATTAAAATATTATTTATACATATAGAGAAATTTATTATATATTATGTCTAGATTTGTATTTACATACATATATAATTACTATCTGTGCATTTTTAAAATTAAATATGCATATTTAAATTAATGCATATATATTATTTTTATATAGTACAAAATTTTTGTACTTATATTCTTGTTTGACACTTAGCAATTTAATATAGTGATTTTTTTTTTTAAAAAAAATTTAAACTTCAAAGATGTGATATGTTGGACTATTTCCATCATTTATGAGCGAATGTTGAATGTATAGAAAATTTTAAACTTTATTTAAACTTTCCAAATACAAACAACTTGTTACTAATAACACACAAATAGACAATACAGGTTAGTAATTACACAACGTTTGGAGCAGTATTATTCTCCATTCTTCTTCAGGTGTTGCTGGCTATATGGACAGTGATAATATTTGCTTAGAAGTTGAACTCGCACCTTTAGTTTTTTGAATATCGAATTTAAGGCAAACGCTCTGTCAACTGAGCTATCTGTCAAAGCAACATATAGTAGAAATTTTATATATCAAATTTTTACTAAACCTAAATTTCTACTATATGTTACCTTTGACAGATAACTCAGTTGGTAGAGCATTTGCCTTAAATTCGATATTCAAGAAACTAAAGGTGCGAGTTCAACTTCTAAGCGAATATTGCCACTGTGCATATAGGCCAGCAACACCTGAAGAGTGGAAAATAATACTACACGAAAAGTTGTGTAATTATTAACCTGTATTGTCTATTTGTGGGTTATTAGTAACAAGTTGTTTGTATTTGGAAAGTTTAAATAAAGTTGAAAATTTTCTATACATTCAACATTCCCTTATAAATGATGGAAATAGTCCAACACATCACATCTTATAATATACCGTCATTACAAACCTACAGACAAATTTAAACTTCGAAATATTTTTTTTTAATTTTTTTATGTGACTTTTTTCCTCTTTTTCATTTGGTGGTCTAAGATTAAAAAAAATAAAACTGGAAGCTCACTATAATTAGGTTTAATAATTTATATGTATTTATTGAACTTGTTTGTTTTTTTAACGTGAGTAGTATTAATTTATTTACTAATAAAATTGTATTATAAATGTATATACTGCATATGCATCTGCATTATATATTGTAATGATTGGAATGAGTGAATAACACATAAATCACCGCCAGGATGATTTAACCACCACAACTCATTCCTATCTACATACTACTTTTTTTATTTAAGCTCAGTAATCAGGGAGAGGTAGAGACTCTTAAAACTAGATTATTAACTATATGACTTCCCTGTGGCAAAACAAGACATTCAATGCAGTGTATATATTTTAATACAAACACTTTATTAGTGAGAAAGTTACAAATAAATAAACAAAGAAATGACTACCACTTAATTAGGTTGCTAGACTTATAAGATCATGGAATTACATTAATTCATGATTACATATGTAAAAGTTTCAAAGTATAATGGATATATAAATAGGAGACCTCGGATGATGAACACATTTGATCTTTGGGGCAGATATCTCTCAAGCAGGTACATAATAATAAATAAAGCAAGGTAAGTTTAATTAACTCTAGAAAATATGATTAAATAGATAAATGCATAACTCTCATGATCATGACCAATAAATGCTGAAATATCAAGCTTTAACATACATAAGTAATAAGGAAGGCAGTACTGAGTTGCTAAAGTAAAAAAAAAACAAAAACAAGGTAAATTAGAATATGATCGTCCCCGCGATGTCATATCCAAGTCTTATCATAAGGTAACGATGGGAAGATATTCATTTTTGCGAAGTTAAATGAGTCATAGAATGAAGGAATGAGTGTCTTCATATAATCCTTAATAGCTCTCATTAACTGGCAGGAATGATCCACTGCACTGGTAACAAGAAAGAAAAACAGATTGCATTTAAAATAAGTGTTAATGAATATTTTTTTTAATATGTACTTTATTCCTAAGTCAGTGCAATTTTTTAGCTTTAGGAATCAATCAACTTTTTTCCCATAGACCCCCATTATAAATATATATCCTGTATACGATATTCTTGCTTAACATGAGTTTTGGAGAACCAATTGCCATCGCTAAGGGGGGTAAAGGTGTATATTAAATTGAAATAAAAGTTTTAAAGAATAAACTATCTATCATACAGTATGCATATATATTTTACAAAAGAAAAGAACATTACATTTTATTTTAAAACTGCAAGTTGTTTATAAATCATCTGTATGCAGCCTACATATACTTGTCCCTTCTAAAAGAATATAAAGTTTGCTTTTAAACATCTTAACTCTTGATCTTAATTTTTAAATTTGAAAGTTTTATAAACCATTGAATTGCATTGATGGCTAAATGACATTTTGAAAGAACCTATTTTAAATGGGCAAATTTAAAATCGCAAATAAAATTAAAGCATAAATTAGAATCAGTGTGGAGGGATTTAAATATCTTGCTTTTATTTATTTATTTATTTTAAAATAAAACCTTGTAAATAAATGAAATTAATGAAGAGAGAAAGAGGGAGACAAAATATATTTATTTCAATTTTTTATATATATATTTTATCACTCTCTTTTACAACTACCCGTAACAAAACATAAATATTCACATTCCTATTATTTAAAAAATATTGGAATTTTTCTTATGGAATGAACATTTTTAAATAAGTTAATACTTTTTATAAAAAATTCTTCTTATTATTTCTCCATTCTAAATTTATCTGTTTTAATAAGCTTGTAATATCTGACATGGCCAGAATCGGTTTCCATCTACAATATTATAATATGTATAATATTTAAAAAAATAAACAGATTTTCCAAATGTCCCTTATAGAGGAATAGTAAAGCCAAAGCATTACTAATTTGTTCAGATGCCAAACCCTATTTTATCTTTTAGTTAAAAATAGCTAGTATTCATTTTTAGACCAATACTGGATGATGACAAGCTGAGTACGTAATAAAAAACATTATGACTAGTTAGAATCTAAAAAAATTCCAAGTTTTACTCAGCCTGATTATAGATACAGAGATGAATACATTACTGTTGAAATGTGCTTAAAAAATACATAATTTAAAATATAGTACTCAAAATAATGTTTGTTTCTTTAAATGTCTACAAATCAGGAGGGAAATGCACTAGTACATTTTCAAACAGAATAGTGTAAAATACATTATCTTCCATAATATTTTCCATGACTCTTAATGACAAAACTCACTATACATATTGCCACACACAGCAAGCTAGAGTAATCAATGGATGCCAGAAGGCTTGTGCATAAAATCCCCATCTAGTGCCTACTCATCCAATATCTCCAGACTAGTTTCTGGCTTGTGGCCTTCATCAGTTAGGAGCCTTGGATCTGAAAGCACTGCATCTAGATCTTAGGACAACAGTTATACGCAAGCATAAGAAGTGGTGGTCATGTGACTCTTAATGAATCTTTAAACCATCTAAAAAACTGCTTTTATTTAAATATTTTAAATATATAAAATAAAATAAAAGATTTGTATATTTAAAATATTTAAAAATAAATAAGAAAAATAAATAATTAAAATGTAAAGCAATGGTTATCAGTTTTTAAAAGGAAAAAAAACCAAAGTTCTAACATTTTTGTTAAGAGATACTGTTTTTTAATTAATTAAAGTTGTTTTTTTCTCTGTGTTTTCTAAAAAATAGATAATCTATTTTTCAAATCAAAGTATAATTATAAGATTATACTATTTTTGATAATTAAACTACATAGATTTTTTTTCAATAATTAGAATAGGATTGAAATTTTCAATCAAGGAAAAAGGAAGGCAATGACCTTTTGTAAAAATAGACTCAGTTTGTCAGAATTCAGAGCTGGTATGTCTGAGAGACTATATGATTAAATGGCTACAAGATTGTTCCAAAAATATAAGATACATGGGGTAATTAAAGCATTAGAATTCAGTATCTAATCTAGTCAGAAAGTTTTTCTTGATTCAGCTTTTGAGAGCAGAATAGTAGGAGCCTAGCTGTGAAGAGAACAATGAGAAATAATCTTATAGGTTGAAGTAAGACTAAACTCACTACTAGTTTGAAAAAATATTTAAAATAGGTTTGAAAAATATCATGTGCTAAGTTTTAACTAAAAGCTAAGGATCACCAACCCTAAGCATGTAGCTCATTCACTAGAAAAAAATCTAAAAGGAGAATATTTCTGAGAAAAATTTGCAACAAGACTTGTGTTTCATCCAAATGCATGACTATCTGAGTCTGCATTAAACTGATCTGAAAATTATTATACTATAAAATAGATAAATTTAATTATGTTTATCTACCCAGGAAATAAGTGGTAATTTGAAAACTAATATTATAAGCATCAAGTGAAAACTTGAAGCTGCAACTTCAAATCATGGATAAATTCAACTTGTCCATAACCCACCCTGGAAATTATTAGTCTAATTTTAATGTGAACATTTGATAAAAGAATAAGGAAAAACTGACAGGAAAGAAACTGAAAATTATAACTACAAAATGACTAAAAGAATGAAATCATAGTAAAATAAGAAATAGTTAATGTGCACATCTTCATTTACACATTTTCATTTATATAAGTATAATTCCAAATATTTTTATTATCAGTAATAATTGTTAGTAATAAATAATTTTTATTACTTTTATTTTGTCGAAAAATGTTTTTTATTTTCCTTCCAAAATTTGTAAAAAGGAATGGGACATTTCATTTTTTAAAAAAAGATAGTCCTAAATAGTCTTAATTTTTTATATCTCTTAGGGTGAAATGTTGTTTTCAGATTTAATTATTAAAAAAGGGAATAAACCAGAAAGTAAATGTTAATTAATTTAGTAATAAAATCAATGCATTAATCATAATTGCTATATAAAATTATATTTTTATAGAAATAGGTTAGATTTAGAATTATCATATTGTCATAACTTTTTTAAATTTATTAATTTATTGTTTAATTTTATTAAATAATTGTTTAAAAATAGTGTTAAAGTCTTCATTCCTCCAACTATCTGTTCTAGGAATTGACATTGTGTGATTTGGATTCATCATATCGTAGTACTTTAATGATTTGTAGCTTATCCCACTGAAACTATTTCAATTAAAGTCAATTAAGCATGTATATTTATTTATATTTTTCTTGTTCACAATCACAGTTTCTAGAGTCCTGATGATCTTGAGCTATTTCTAGAGCAAATTTATTAATGAATTTATTCAACTATCAAAATAATTAAAAAAATAATTGTCCAACCAAATATAATTTTTTTTCAATCAATTCTATCCTAATAGGAAATAGAAGAATTAAAACAATTTCAATATTAAAAATTAAAAAAATAATTGTAATTAAATAAAACATAAAGAAAAGAGTAATTGTCTTCATAGTTAATTTATGTGTATGTGGGATTATATGTTTGTGTTTGGATATCCATATGGTTCTCTAGATAATGCAAAGATCAAGATTATCTTCAAAGTCCATTCACTGCCCTTTATTTACAAATTAGAAATTAGTTTATAGTTGGCCAGTATGCTCAAAGTACTAGGTGGTCTTAAGCATTGATAATGATCAGGATGATAATCTTAACCTTGGCATTTTTACATATATTATTATAACTTTATCACTTAAATGTATGTAGGCAAATAATTGTTTTATATTATGCCCTAAGTTTGGCATTGGCTAGAAGATAATTAGCCTTGATTTTATATCCCTTTTAAATCCAATAGTAAAGGGTACCTATTGATTTAATCAATGCTATTATATTGTTACATTTATAACTTGTTCATTGTTTATTTTCAACTTAAATCCTGTCACTCAACTTATATTCATTTTATTTATTTTATTGTTTATGGAATGATGATATTTATATTACCTCAACTGCTTTTTGCATACATTTGTAATATATTAGAAAACTTAGATATGAAATATTGGTATATTGAAAGCTAAAACATCTTTAATGACCATGTAGAATAATGTTAAATCTAACAGAAATTCATATCTAACTTAAAAAATGACTTCCATATTACCTATAATCCAAGAGCTGAAAGTTTAAATAAGGATAACTGTGAAATTAAAATTTTATTCATTGTAGATATAATCAATTCATTTTTAAAATTGGCTCAACCTAATATTTTTATATACTCATTAAATACTTACTTTAATAATTTTGCAAATGAAATATGTATTATTACTAAAAAAAAATAGCATGCAAAATATATGAAAAGTGAACATCTAATAAACTTATAGGCAAATTAGGAGTCATTTTGTCAGAATGATATTTAGATATGAGTTATTGTAAAATGTTAATATTATTTATATTGTGGTTAAAAAGATCTTCATTCTCAATGTTTTTACATATTTTATATAGCAAATCTTTTGTTTGTCATCTGATCCTTCATGTCAGCCGCTAGAGGCGCTATTTCTAGCTAAATTTCAAGAAATATGCCATTTCCGTGGCCACACCCAAGCCTTTAAGCATTCTTTTTAAAATAAATCCTAGAAAGATTGTTAACTCAGAGTTAAGTCTAACTTTCTAAGCTAAAAGGTAGAGTGTTAACTCGGAGTTAAGTTTTCTTTCTACGATAAAATCTAGAAAGAGTTTAACTCAGCTTAGCAGCTAACGGTGTGGCTTTTTCCGATGCTAAAAGCAGAGGAAAATGCTGTAGCTGTTTGTGTCATGCACTATATCATAATGCTGCATTATGTATTTGATGTAACAATATTGTACGAGGGTGTGTTAATGTGATCGTGTCAAAATTATTTAAATTTTCATTGGTGCCTTTTTTTAAGATGAATTGATATACTGTTACATTTTATCAATTTTAACTGTAGTGATCATTCCTCATAAATTTATATTCCTCCTAAATTTTTGATTAGGGTGAGGTAGCGTAAAATTTTAAAAATCACGCTTTGAATCACGTTTTAGCGAGAAATTTTCCGAGACAAAAAGTATGGCTAATTCCCACAACAGAAAACTTGAAAAGATGGGAATTGCCAGACACAGAAGCCGGCGCTGGAATATTTCTACAGCAGAAAAAAAGAAAAAAACATCCTGCTGCTGAAAGAAAAGATTGGATTGTGCGGCAAATATATGCAGATTTGTGGTCCAAAAACATCTGCCAAAGGAAATGTTCACTTCATAAAGGCAAGCTTGTTTGAGGGATTCTAAATGGCCTTCATCAAATGTCAAAAATAAAAGCAGTAACTTCAATTTTTATTTAAACCTACATCCCTTCTTCTCCCGATAATTGTTGTCATCGGCAATCAAATGTAAAATAAAAGAAGTAATTAAATTTTTTATTTAAACATAGCCCCAACAACCCCTCTTCTCCCAATAATTATTGTCATTGGCAATCAAATGATTAAATAAAAGGAACGTCAATTATTCTTTAATCATATAGAAAAAAACCTTCCCACTAATTGTCATCAGCAATCAAATGTAAACCAATCAAAGTAAGACAGTAAATTATTAGTTAAACTTAACCCAAATTACTATTTGAACGTACACTGAAAAAGACCCGCTCTTGTCAATCAAAATTAAAGAAACCTAGACTATTATTGTCCCATTGTCAAATCGAATATTATTTGGGAAAACCTAAATAATTTATAAATGAAAAAAAAAAAGAAAGTCAAATCGGTTTTCAATCAAATGGTAACCGATAAAAGTCACTTAAATTTTGATTTAAACATACACACAAACAAAAAAAAACGCAAAACCCTTTCTCCCAATAATTGTTGTCGGCAATCAAATGTGAAAAATAAAAGGAACATACAATTATTCTTTAATCGTAAACAAAAACACTCCTCCCACTAATTGTTATCGGCAATCAAATGTAAAGCACTAAAAATAAGGTAAACCGATTATTTTTTAAACGTAACACAAATTACTATTTGAACATACACCAAAAAAAGACTCGCTCTTGTCAATAAAAATGAAAGAAAACCACAACAACTATTATTATCCCATTATCAAAAATATTAGGTTTTGGGCAAACCAAAACCATGATTTATAAACGAAAAAAAAAAAAGAAAGTCAAAACCGTTGTCAATCAAATATAACCGATAAAAGTAACTTCAATTTTGATTTAAACATACACAAAAAACAACCTCTTTAGCTCCCAATAATTGTTGTCAGCAATCAAATGTAAAATAAAAGGAAGGTAAATTAGTATTTAATCATCACCCAAAAACACCCACCCCTCTCACTAATTATTGTCAGCAATCAAATGTATACCACTACTAAAAGTAACGTAAACTACTATTCTTTAAATGATTACATCCCTTCTCCCAATAATTGTTGTCTACAATCGTACACACAAAAAAACACCCCTTCTCCCAATAACTAGTGTCAGCAATAAAATGTAAACCAATCAAAGTAAGACCGCAACTTATTATTTAAACGTAACTCAAATTACTATTTGAATCTACACCAAAAAAACACCCGCTCTTGTCAATAAAAATTAAACAAACAACAACTATTATTGTCCCATTGTCAAAAATATTTATTTGTAGAACCAAAACCATAATTTATAAATGAAAGGAAGTCAAATCGGTCGTCAATCAAATGTAAACTGATAAAAGTAAAGGTTTTAATTTTTATTTAAACATACACACACACACACGTGCGCGAAAAAAAAAAAAACTTTTCCCAATAATTGTTGTCAACAATCAAATATAAACCTATCAAAGTAATATAAATTATTATTTAATCGTACACAAAAAAACCCTCCCAATAATTGTTGTCGGAAATCAAATGTAAACCTATCAAAGTAATGTAAATTATTATTTAAAGATTCATCAAAAAAACCCATTCTCTCTTGAATTTTGTCAATCCAATTTTACAAAAACAGTAATACTATTTAAAAAAAACACAAATTACTATTTGAACACACACCAAAAAAGACCCTTTGGTAAAAAAAAAAAAAAAAAAAACTATTATTATCCCATCATCAAAAATATTATTTGGGAAAAATAATTCAGAAATGAAAGAAAGTAAACTTTGTAAACAAACAAAAAAAAATGTCAATTTTAATAGAGAATCGCTAGCCCAGGAATGTTATATTAATGTGTTTTTTGGTTAGAAATTGCGCCTCTAGCGGCTGACATGAAGGATCAGATGAGAACCAATTTTTTTAATATTAAGTATTTACAAAGGTCATTCACAAGTTTTTAAAATGAATATTTAATAATTTTATCTTGGAAATATTAATGTAATCCAATTTTAATATTTACAGTGAATAAATTTTTTTTCTCACAGTTAGCATTCTTTAAATCTTGCCTTTCATATAAGCTTTCAATTGTGGGAATATAGTTTCATTTTGTTAACAGGCATAAGTTTCCATAACATAGTAATATTATTTATACTGTGCATGATATTTTTACTTACAACATATTGACAATTATATATATATATATATATATATATATATATATATATATTCAATTAATTCATTGCATGTGTTTTGAATGTCTCTTGACTAAAGGAAGTGCAGTTTGATTGTAGGGACTGCCTATGTACTGCTGCTATAAACTCTTTGACAAGTTTCTTCTCTGGTTTTGTAATTTTTGCTTATCTTGGCTACATGGCAACCAAACAAGGAGTTAATATTAATAAAGTTGCAACTGAAGGTAAGCCATTTTACTATATTTTTATAAGCAAGTTTATATATATATAGTACATCTCATATATATATTTTTATAAGCAAGTTTATATATATATAGTACACTCTCACAATAGTTTTATTTTGATTGTTTGCAACAATCATCAAATGGGAAAGCATTTAATGCACACTCACATATTTATTTTTCTATTTAAATTAATTTAGTATAGAAGTTATCTTTTTGAGACATTAGGAAAAATAGATATATTAAATATCTATAAGTTCATTGAAAAATATATTTGATCTCATGATCATATAGTATTTCATGGTCTCTCAAATTTTGGGGGGGAAAAAACAAAAATATAGAAATATTTCCATTATATGAAATTGTATGAATATATTTGTTAAACAACATATGATAAAAAAATTAACATTTATAAATAATTAATAATTCAAAAAAGCTTTACAAGAAAAAAAAAAATTGAATATACGTGATTAATATTATAAAAATAACTTATCAAAAAGGACAGACGTCGTCTAATGAAAGTAATAAAATGAAAAAAATTGGTCTACTATTTATAAATAATAATTAAATATTTATTTAAAAAGTATAGATTTTCTCTTATGTTTGTCAGAAATTTCTTTACTTCTCCTTTCATAATCTTGGATTTGGTGAATTCACATTCTATAGACATCAATGGTAAATGGTACAATATTCCTGACCTATTGTTGATTTTAAAAAAGTTTATCAGAGTAAAATTATTGACTGCTCTTTCATCTGCAACAAAAAATCTGTATATCTTATAGTGTCTGAGTCTGCATCAATCAGTACTGTAATACGTAGATGGGGTTCTAAGCAGTTTTTTAAAAGTTTAGATGTGTCTATATGAACATGGTATACTTAGAGGAGGAAAGTGAAAAACAACAGAATTCAGCTTCATATGAAAGAGGATACTGTTCAGTAAGTATCCGAATTAATATCATGAAAAATTTATAGATATCTTGAGACTAAATCTATAATCATTTCATTAGAAGATAAAAATGAAATTTATTGTTACATTATTAGTTGTATTCTTTTTTAAAAACTACTTGATTATTATTATATTATGTATTCATCATTTTAGCTTATCCTATATTAATTTTCAGACTCTTGATACTATTTGTCTATTTGTGTGTTATTAGTAACAAGTTGTTTTTATTTGGAAAGTTTAAATAAAGTTTAAAATTTTCTTTGCATTCAACATTCACTCATAAGTGATGGAAATAGTCTAACATATCATGTCTTATAATATACCATCATTACAAACCTTCAGACAAATAGTAAAATTTTAGTAGAAAATGACAATAATCTATTTCATTTAGTAACCCGTAAACACTAATCCAAATATTCTGGAATTACAATGTAGATTTTAATTGTTATAATTATTTTACTATCTAAGTATTAAAGTACATTAAAAATTATAATATTATTTAAATAGAGAATAAATTGGGTCGAGATATGTAAAAATTATAATCATGATTAATTGTTATCATTTGATAATCTATTATTAGTATATCTCAAATCTGTTTCCGAGTTGAGGACTTGACAAACAATTCGCTGCTGAAATATCGAGCTTGTTCCTTTTTTCAATGTCTAAATGAATCTACATATCATTGTATTTGCATTTATAAATTATTTAATATAAATAAAGGTAAAATATCCCAAGTACCCCTTTTTTAATAAATAGCCCATTGCAAGACAAAAGCTTCTCCAATAGTCCTCATAAAAAACTATAGGTTAAGGCATTGCTAGCTAAATTTTCCTATTGATGGCTGGATAGGGGTAGTTAAGACCTCTAGCTAAAACCTAGGCATCTACTTATTAACTAGTATTGGATAAATAGCTAGGTTGTCTATAGCTAGATACCTGAAAGAAAAAATCCTAACTTTTAAAAAAAATATCATTCAGCCCAGATTTTAACCCAGGTCATATGCATGGCAGACAGGAATGTTACTTCTGCACACAAGACTCTTAAGTCACGTATTTATATATAAAGATAAATATCAAAGCCAAGTGACCAAGAATAATTTTTTTTAAAGAAATAGAATTATAGGAGAGAATTATTTTGTCCACTAATAAACCAATAATAAAATTGCATATCAGCCAAATGCTCGCTTATTTTTAAAAGAAAACAAAAGAAAAATGCTATAGCAGAAAAGAATGAGAGAACAATTATGACATTCCAATTAATCTTGATTTACAAATATATTAAATTATTCATTAGAAGGCGAGTATAGTAACTAAGTAATAGAGTAATATTACGATCAAGCATAAACTTAATTTAAATATTTATTTTTCCTCTTTATATATATAAAATAATCCCAGTGCATAACGCCATACTAAAATAAATATACAAATATTAAACATTAAATCACCCCACGTAGTTAAGAAATCCAGTACCACCCTCTGTGAATTAATATATAAATACATTAGAGTTCATATTTCAAAATACTATGTGGGGTGATTTAATGTTATATATATATATATATATATTGAAGTACTATGTGTATATGTACATGTGTTAAATTATTTGCTGATATATTAGTTTGATTTTTATTAAACAGAATCATTAGAAAGACTGGTGCCAGATTTTATTTATTTCTTGGTAATAAACATTTTGAAGCTAAAGAATCGATAAAAAGACAATTATCAAATTAGTATGCAGAGAATATAACATTCTAACACTCATGTATTATAGCAAAAAGAAAATCTAAATAAAAGAATCTTGCCAAATAACTTGAGTGTTAAACTTTTATATATAAATAGATATATAATATATAAGGGACTGCAAAAAGGAGTTTGTTAAATTCTGAAAGAAGATCCTTTCATTCCTCCTTGAGGCCTTAAAAGAATTAATCAGGGAATGTTCCTAATGTTCACTTTATACATTTTATCATACTATTGTTATTACTATGTGGTTATTCGTATAGTAAATGAAAATGGTTGAGGTGTTACCAACATTCATCAGCCAACATAGTGACTTTGTTGGCTTTTTACCTCGGAGTTTAAAATCAAGAAGCATCATGATCTTTCTTTTCAATTGCCTGATTAGTTCTTAACTAAAATATCAGTTATTTTTTCTTGAAGGCAGAATGAATGGGTGAATGAATTCTTTTTTTAATTAAATAATTAAATTCATGGCTTACAAAATTAAATTATGGCCCTTATTTCCAGAAAGCTGTAAGTTAACCAGCCAAGGCAGCAAATGGCAGTCAAAGATGAAGAATGCTATGAATTCCCCATATTGTGAATCCATGCTGTCATTTGATGATGACCCTAAACTTACATTTGTAAATCACTTTCAAGTAAAAAAAAAAAAAACTTGCATGAATTGGAAAAACTGGCAAATTATTAAATAATACATTATTGTACTTCATGAAGTTAGAAAAAAAGTTGAAGAGATAATTGATTTAAAAAAGTGGATATATATTTTTTTATTATAGTGGCATAAATATTGAAAGCAAAAGTTCAGTGAAATCCATTATAAATAAAAAATGAAAGAGGAATACAATGGGGATTAACGATATCAGTGAATGAGATTTCATTACTGGCTCAAATTGAAATTTTAGCATGTGCTGGAAATTTAGTAGCACTTAAATTTTTAAAAACTGAGTTATTCACTTTTATAGATGCTACATGGAGAATCCAGGCTGCCATTTGACGATGATACTGAACCTATATCTGCAAATCACTTTCAAGTAAAAAAAAACATGCATGAATTAGTAAGAACTGTCTGTTTATTAAATAATATATTGCTGAACTTTGTGAAGTTAGAAAAAAAGTTGAAGAAACAATAGATTTAAAAGTGAACATGTTCTTTACTATAAAGGCATAAATATTTAATGCACAAGTTGAATGAAATTTAATAAATCAAAAATGGAAGAACAACATTGTGGATATTAATAATATACCGGAGCAGCAAAACTAATTGTTCAACTTAATGAAAGATATCAAATGAAGATAATTATGCTCAACATTTTTTGACTTTATAAACATTTCACCCCACACTAGCATAGATATGTAAAAAAAAAAAAAAAAAGAAGGAAAGAAAGAATAAAGACAAAATAATTTAGCTCAGAATTTTTTTTTTTAAGTTACAAGCTATTTATTTCTTTCATTCTAATTTATACTAGCAAGATCTTTTTTTAAATAGGAAAAAAAAAAAGCAATGTAAATTTTTTTGTTTGAATTAATTTGTAGTAATAGATAAAAGTACTTAGATTTATTATGGGTAATCTTGAATAGTGTTGTATAAAAAAATTGCAAGAGATGCCAGTTTTTTTTCTTTTAATTTTGATTTCATAAGAAAGCTTTGGGAATAAGTTTTCTTGTTTTAAGAAAATTGTAATATCATCATTGTCAAGGATCTTTTTTGGATCAATTCAACCATCAAAAATCTCTGTTTAACAGGATCTTACAAAATTGATCTGATTAGAATGACACAATACTAACTTGTAAATTATTAATACATTTAATATGGAAATCTGTGCAAACGTTGAAAATCTCATTATTCTGGGGCGAAAAAATCTAATTAGTACACTAGCCAACTAAATCTGGAATATGCAATTTTCTGCAGATGCTAATTTTTAAAGTATCTTGTTCCGACATGTAATAACCATTGAGGATCTAAAACTAGCAGTATCTGTTGTCTTTCACATGAGTTCTGTTTGTCTATTCATGATGAATACATAATCCAGTTGTACAATCATTCTGTCTGGAGAATAATCAAGAATAGTGCATTAAATAAAGTCTTAAGCCTTTCCAACAAGAACTGTCTTACAAATCAATTTTTAAAAACGTTCGAACTTATATTTTTATTAGATTAAAGTGTAATATCAGAATTCTGATGCTAATGTAAGATTAATTTTTATTTAAAATAAAAGGCCTTTATAAAAGAAAATATTTATAACAAATATTAAAATTAATATTAATTTTCGCCAAATAATTTTAACATGTTATTTTTCCTTTAAATAGGTATTTAATTTTTTTTTCTTGTAATTTTTTAATTTTTTGAACGCTAAAGCAATTAATAAATTCAATTATTAATATTTAAGTCATTATACTTCACATATGTTATCTATTGATATATATATATATTTTAACAATCGGGGGAGAAGGAGACTTAACATAATCTGCACTACAGGGCGCCACTAGGCATTTGAACCTAGAAAATTTATATAGTAGGCAGGTACGTTAAGTTTTAAAAAAATTTTTTATTTATTTTAATTTATATATTTGGATTGCGATCGTTTGCCCAAGGTCACTAGTTCATAGAGTAGCAGAGATTTTAAACATTTATAAGTTTCAATAGATTTTTATTCTCAAAGTATATATTAAATATTTAGAACAATAAAATAAAAGAAGCCACTGCCAGTAATTAACACACAAATAGATTTTTATTAACGCACATTTAAAATTGAGGAATAAATTTATTTTTAGATTTTAACATTAATATTTTTTTATTTTTTTTAAAATTTAAATTACTATTTTAAATAGATCGCACAGATGGATATTTAAATTATATTTTACTTTAGCATGTCGAGCATAGATAGTCTACATAGATTTTTTTTTTTCCACTTAAAAACTTATCAAAACATTCATTCAATCTCAGACTAAAAGTTCGTAGTCAACCTAATGCCTGCTTCCAGATATATAGTCGCAATCAATGCAATATGAAGATGCTAGCATAAAACCACGTGGACAGGAATGTGCATCTGACAGTGTGATATTATTTGAAGGAAATGATCCGTGTCTAGAACAGGAAAGTGTATCTGTCAGACTAAGGAATCATGTATATATATATTTTTTAAAGAGTGCTACATATAGGGGGAGAGCGGTCTTTCTGCTGACTTATAAATCCCTGTCCATAGAGCTAGAAGGGGTTAATGGTACAGGAAATACATCTGCAACCATTGCAACGGTATGACTGCCTCTTTGGAGTCATGCATTCAGGTGGGCATGTTGCCCTGTATGCTAAACACACTTCACATTACATTAATATAAACGTCTATATATCTTTCCACTAGCACTGACACAACCACGAAACAAATAGCCTGAAATTAAAATCCCTTAAATTAAACTTAAACGAATTTAAACATAGTTATTAATCTTTATCCATGCAGCTATCTACACTCAACTTTAAATTTAATACATTTTAGTTAAAACATAATACACACAAAAAAAAAATGAAATGGAAATGATTGCTTAATCATCTACATAAAAAAATATCAATAATTGAATTTGCATTCTTTAAGTCAGATAAGAGTTCTTATTTTCAGTTATTAATTACTTGCAATTTTAGGAAAGTTCTTATTAGATAGACACAATAGTTCATACTTTATGGATTTAATAGATTGAGAAGTCCATCTTCGTGATCACTTTCGTAGATTTTGTTCTTTGAAATGAAACTGCGACTTGCCATGCATTTGGTCAGGAACTGCCATCCAGAGGCCTCAACTGGTTGTCCGGAAAATTAAATTTATTGCAGACTTCCACATCGTGAAAATCTGCAATATAGCTAGTTATAACGATCTATTTATAGTCAGTTCTAAGATAACAATTATAATAATAATTTGGCTTTTATATTTTTATTAGTCTCTTATCATTAGATCTTGAGATTCAACGAGCAAGACATCACTAATCCATTCGTGTTTCAGTTATGGTCCATGCTGTCATTTTCGTGTTTACATTGGTCATTTAATTCCTTTGTATTCTCTTATCTGACCATTTAATTTATTTTGCATGCCTCACGAGGTAGTTTGCTTTTGAACAATTATTTAATTAATAAGACAATCATTTCCATTTTCTAAGACTATAGTAATCAACATTATTTCTATTTTTAAAATATCAATCTTTATATCTTTACTTTTTTACAAAAAAAAAACTTTCAAATATTTTTATTTTTTAAAAGTTTTTAAAGTTGTCCATCATGCGATCTATATATACGTTAAACAGTTTTAAATTAAGTTTTTTTTTCTTTTTAATAAATCAATTTTTATTTATGATCTTTTATTCTAATTTTAAAATAATGTGACGGGATATTATATTCCGTTACATATCAGTAAACTTCGTCAAAAAACAAAAACATTAAAAAAAAAAAAAGAATTTACTTAGTGTTAGTAATGACGTTACACAAATTGATTATACTAATTTTTTTTTTTAAAAAAAGGACAAAACTTTGGTTATTAATGAAAAGACATAACTTTGTTAGTAATTACAAAAAAAAATGCTGACTATTCTTTCCTTTTCACCCCAGCTGAGATTACACCTCCTCCCTCAATAGTCCCTTTTCCCTACATTTTATTTTTAACTTAGGCAAGACAAAGAAGTTACATGATTTTAGACTTTTTTTTTTTTTAAATTATGATTTATATTAATTATTTCGTTTTATTCCTCGCATTTATTTCTACATATGTGCAATTTTCTTTCTGGCAGTACTTTTTACACAAAATTCAAACTATAACTTTACGTTAATACAAAACATATATCTATACTCATTTCAGAAAAATTATTATTGGTTGATTAAATATCAGACTATAACTATACGTTAATACAAAAAAATATATACTTATTTCAAAAAAATATTACTGGCTTCATAGGTACTCGTGGTTTATTAATATCGGACTATAACATTACGTTAATACACAAATATATATACTCATTTTTAAAGAAAAATCTTACTGGCATGATTTATTTTTTAAAATTCTCAGGGCACTCGTGGTTTATTAAAAGATCGTGCCACGTTGGGAGACCATTTTAACGATCGGGGGAGAATGAGACTTAATGTAATCTGCACTACAGCGCGCCACTAGGCATTTGAACCTAGAAAATTTATATAGTAGGCAGGTACGTTAAGTTTAAAAAATTTTTTTTTATTTTAATTTATATATTTGGATTGCGATCGTTTGCCCAAAGTCACTAGTTCATAGAGTAGCAGAGATTTTAAACATTTATAAGTTTCAATAGATTTCTATTCTCAAAGTATATATTAAATATTTAGAACAATAAAATAAAAGAAGCCACTGCCAGTAATTAACACACAAATAGATTTTTATTAACGCACATTTAAAATTGAGGAATAAATTTATTTTTAGATTTTAACATTAATATTTTTTTTTTTTTTTAATAAATCAATTTTTATTTATGATCTTTTATTTTAATTTTAAAATAATGTGACGGGATATTATATTCCATTACAATATATATATATTATCAATCTTTATTTGTATTGTTATAGTTAAATAATCATAATTATATGACTGTTTTTATTGGATGTAAACATATCAGAGCTCATAGGTTAAATTCAATCTAATTAAATGACTTTTCTCAGATATGAATACATATTTGTCTAAAATATAATTGGCTATATTTTGTTATGTGTTTGATTCATCCCTAAGTGTCATACAATCAATGTAAATATTGTAAATAAAATTTTGTTTTATTATATTTATATTATTTTAAATCTAGTTATCCATTTCTCTCTCTCTCTCTCATTCCAAATCTAGTTAAAGATATCTATCATACACACAACCCTATTGATGCATTACCATGATTTTCTTTTGAGGTACTAATGGGTAAATAAATGGGATAACATCTAAGAAGCTAGAGAGGAATTTGAACCTTACCTATAGATGTTTCTCATTTTAGAAATGGCACCCTAATCTGCAGTATGGCAGGTATATTTTAAATAAATAAATAACATCTATAGTAACAAGGGATAGATCCTCTCTATATGTAGATATATTTGATGGGAATGATGGTAAGAAAATATGACTGAATACCCTGTCTGAACATAATTAGCTACAATATTCAGTCCAAACATAGTTAATGTGATTATTCCCAACACCCATTAACTTCAGAATTTAAATTCTTATCCATTCTTACATAGAAATGTATAAATCTAAAAGGGAGTAAAGCTGATTGCCTGTTTTAATATGGATGTACAAAATGCTTTTGATCACACCAAACAACATTTTAAAATTATCATGGGAATCTTAATGCTAGAACTGATAAACAAATGAAAGATCAAAGTGTTGTGAGCAAATTGATTTTGATGATAGAAATGAAAGAGAATGTAATTTTGTAGAGATAACTGCATCTTATGAATTCTTTTTTTTTTTTTTTTGAGAAAAATATTCAATGGAAATGGACAGAAACTTCATGTGAAAATACAGTGGAATTCGATTATAATTTGACTAATAGAAAATATGCATTTCAATGTTATGTTCTTAATATATTAACACAGAATGTGTTAATTAATTAGTGCAATGAAAGATATAGGCTAAAACAAAACTAGAAGCATGAAAAGTATTAAGAAAATCAGTATTAACAATTGATATTCCTAATACTTAGAAACACTGCAATGAACTTAAATTAGAAATTGCAAATTATTTAAAATATTAACAGATCATGAAGATTGTTCAGATTTGATTGAAATCAATAACAAGATAACTGATACTCCATGAAAGGTTGTAAAAAAAGGGTAACTAATACAAAAAAAAAAACACAGCAATTTATTAGCAAATATTCTATTGAGAGAAAGAAAATGAAGTTTTTTTTAAATGATTCATTAAAAAGAACTGAATATCTAGAGTTTGTAAAATGTTGGCAGGAAGGGGGAGGAGGAATTAATGATGATACTAGAAATATAATTGTGAATTGGCAAGGAAAACAATGAAAGAAAATAATAGTTTCAAAAGTTTTAAGCATCGAGATATTGGAAGGAAAGTTGTTTTTATAATATTAAGAAAGGATGGAACAATTACTAAAAAGACAGATGGCATCATGATGTGTGGAAGAGTTTTATAAAAAATTAAAACGAGTATTTCATACATTATTATTTCTTCTGAATTGCCCAGCATTTTAAATGAAAAAATGGAGACATGCAATTAAATCTATAAAGAAGGGAAAGATTTACTATCTATATCTTAAAAGAAACAGGTAAAGAAATAGAATAATTATTGGAAAAGTGATATATTAAATATCTAAATGATTAAGATGTATCAGGTATTGAAAGAATGTAGTAGTAATATTGATAGTTAAGAAACATGATTAAAAAATAAAAACTGCAGACCTATCAGTCTCCTTTAAGTTCTATACAAAAATTTTATCTAGGTAATTACAACTCATCTACAGCAAATTTTGGATTATAAACAACCAAAAGAACAGGCAAAATTTAAAAATGATTGGTTGTTTTCTGATTCATCGTGTCAGCCGTGGGATGGCACTATTTCTAGCTTAATTTCTAGAAATATGCCATTTCCATAGCCGCACTCAAGCCTTCTTTCTACAATAAATCCTAGAAAGACTGTTGAACTTGGAATTAAGTCTTCTTTCTACGCTAAAATGTAGAAAGAGTGTTAACTCTGAGTTAAGCCTTCTTTCAATGATAAAAGCTAGAAAGAGTGTTAACTCAGCTTAGTGGCTAATGCTATGGCTTTTTCCTATGCTAAAAGCAGATGAAAATTCTGTAGTTGTTTGTGTTATGCACTATATCATAATGCTGTATTATGTATTTTATGTAACAATATTGTACAAGTGTGTGTTAAGTTCATCGTGTCAAAATTATTTAAATTTTCATTGGGACCTTTTTTTAAAAAATACGAATTGATGTATTGTTACATTTTAACAATTTTAACAGAGTAGTGATTGTTCCTGGGACCTTTTTTAAAAAAATACGAATTGATGTACTGTTACATTTTAACAATTTGAACAGTGTAGTGATTGTTCCTCATAAACCTGTAAGCCTCCTAAATTCTCTATTAGGGTGGGGTAGCACAATTTTTTGTCAATCATGCTTTAAGTCATGTTTTAGTGAGTAATTTTCCGAGACCAAGAATATGGCTAATTCGAACACAGAAAACTTGAAAATATGGGAATTGCCAGACATGGAAGCTGGTGCTGTAACATTTCTACAGCAGAAAAACATCCTGCTGAAAGAAAAGATATGATTGTGCGGCAAATATATGTGACTTGAGGTTCATAAACATCTTTTGACTTTCATTGGTAAGTCTCATTGTTGCCAAGGGAAATGTTCACTTCGTAAAGGCAGCTTGTTTGGAGGGATTCCAAATGGCCTTTTTCAAATGTCAAATAGAAGTAACTTAAATTTTTATTTAAACATACATCTGTTCTCCCAATAATTGTTGTCGGCAGTCAAATGTAAACAATAAAAGTAACTAAATTTTTTATTTAAACATGCACAAAAAAACCCCTTCTCCCAATAATTGCTGTCGGCAATCAAATGTAAAATAAAAGTAACATAAATTATTCTTTAATCATACAGAAAAACACCCTTTCCACTAATTGTTGTTGGAAATCAAATGTAAACCAATAGAAGTAGCACTTGTCAATAAAAATTAAAGAAACAACTATTATTGTCCCATTGTCAAAAATATTATTTGGGAAACCAAAATAATTTATAAATGAAAAGAAGAAAGTGAAATTGGTTGTCAATCAAATGAAAAATAAAAAGTAACTTAAATTTTTATTTAAACATACACAAAAAAAACCCTTCTCCCAATAATTGTTGTCGGCAATCAAATGTAAAACAATAAAAGTAATGTAAATTATTCTTTAATCATACAGAAAAACATCCTTTCCACTAATTGTTGTCGGAAATCAAATGTAAACCAATAAAAGTAAGGTAAATTATTTTTTAAGCATAACCCAAATTACTATTTGAACATACACCAAAAAAGACCCTCTTGTCAATAAAAATTAAAGAAACGACTATTATTGTCCCATTGTCAAAAATATTATCTGGGAAACCAAAATAATTTATAAACAAAAGAAAGTAAAATTGGTTGTCAATCAAATGTAAAATAAAAGTAACTTAAATTTTTTATTTAAACATAGACAACCTGCTCCCAATAATTGTTGTCGGCAATCAAGTGTAAAATAAAAGTAACATAAATTATTATTTAATCATACACAAAAACACACCCCTCCCACTAATTGTTGTTGGAAATCAAATGTAAACCAATAAAAGTAATGTAAATTATTATTTAAAGATACATAAAAAAAAACCCCTGTTCTCTCTTGAATTTTGTCAATCAAATTTTAAAAAACACAATACTATTTAAAAAACCCAGATTACTATTTGAACATATACCACAAAGACCCTCTTGTCAATAAAAATTAAAAAACAACTATTATTGTCCCAAATAATTTATAAAAGAAATAATGTAAAATTTGTAAACAAAAAAAAATGTCAATATTAATAAAGAATTGCTAGCCCAGGAATGTTATATTAATGTGTTTTTTTTGTTAGCAACAACACCATCAGGCGGCGGACATGATGGATCAGAACACAACCAAATGATTTTAGTACAATGAGTCACATCCAATTATTGAAAAAAGTTATAGAAAGGTCCATTCAGTATGAGTTGCTACTGTGCTTTGGATTTGTAGGTTATGAAAAGGCATTTGATTCTGTAAACATTTCTGGAATGATTAAAATTGGATCAACAAGTATTCTGAATAAAATTTATCAAAATGCAACAGCAATGATTAGATTTTATGATGACACTAAGAGATTAACATTAAGAAAAATGTAGGGTGATTCTATATCTCCAAATTTTTTCAGCAGTTTTACAATAAGTATTTTGTAGATTATAATGGGAAACTAAGGATGTAAAAGCAAATGGAAATTACATCTTTTAGATTTTACAGACAATGCGGTTGTTTTGTAAATAATGCTTCAGAGCTTCAGGAAATGTTGCAAAATTATTATATGAAAACAAATAAAATGCTAAAAAGACTAAAGCAATGATCAATGGATTTTCTCAAAAAAAAAAAAAATAAAGATTAATAATTATAAATTAGAAAAAATTCATAACTACAAATACCTTTATTATATTATCAATACAGACAATAACATAATAGCTGAAATTAATCATCGAATTAAACTTGGATGGAATGGTTTTGATAAAAAATAATTTAAAATTAAATAGAAATATTCTGTGTTTGAAAAAAAAAGATTTTTAATACATGTGTTTTATCAGTTCTTACTTGTGAATCTGAAACTTGGATCCTTAACAGAAAAGCAATACAGAGGATTTAAACCATTCAACAAACTATGGAGAAATGTATGTTAAAAGTAAAAAAAAAAATCAAAGCAAATGCATGAATGATAGAACAAATAGGTACTACTGACATCATTAAAAGAATATCATTAAGACAGCACATGTCCTTAACTTATATGTTGTTATTTTTCAACAAATTCTTCAATTCTCACTACTTCTATGCCATATAGTGCATACTTTAGGAATCAATGGATACCACATAATAGATCCAAGTACACAATTCACAAAATCCAAAGGCTTCTTGCTGATGGAAGCCATAATTTAGAAATTATTCTGGAAACATTTGGATAGAATAATGCTAGATAAGGACTTATTAACTAACATCTATAGATTACTAAAGATTACAATAGAAGGCATAAAAATAATAAGAATAGAAGAATTTTCTAAATCATTGAAAGAATTAAGAGACTGAAATGGAGCTGGGCTGGATATATTGTTAGTTAGAAGATATGATAATATTTAGGCAACTGAAGTTTTAAATTTGATTAGAAAAAATTGTGACAGACCTAAAAAGGGATCACATATGATATGGAATTAATGAAATAAATGAGTTTTCTGGAATTATGTGAAGAAAATCTAGGAATAAAAGTAACTGGACTAAATTTGGAGATCTTCATTCTGTAGTAAATTAATAATGGTTGGAAGTAATGATACATAAATTTTTTTCAGAAGCAATATTCTTGCAACTGCTTTAAAAATATTATTTTTATCAATATATATATATATATTGTACCCTTTTGTTTAGGTTAGAATGGATTATTTGTAATAGTTTACTGAAAAAATTTTAAATTTTGAAGTTGGGTAGGAGATGATGTATGTTGTGTGTTAATAATCTTTGAATAAGTTAGTTAAGGCAAGTAAAATAATTGATGTATAGTGTTAGGTTAATATTTGTAAGAAAACAGTTAACTAAAAATCATTATAAGATTATATGGTTGGGAGAACTGGCCATAATAAATACTGATTTAATAAGTCTTATAAATAATAATTAGGGTAAATTTTAAAAGTAATGCTTTAAAGTTAAACGAATAGATTTAGTAATAATAATTGTATTTAATGGCTATATTTTTAAAATCATTTGATTAAAAAATAATAATGTGGGAGAAAAGTGTAATTTTTTGGTTTTATAATATTAAAATAATTATTTTAAAATTGTGCTATAATAGTGGTTATGTAACATTTTATAAATTAAATTATTATTTTTAGTTCGATTTAAATTATTAGCACCTTATTTAGTTTTGTAAATCACGTGACGCACACCTGTGTTCGAAAATAGAATAATATTATCTGTTATAAATGTTAAATTGGATTTTAAAAGTGAATATAATAAATAAAATCAGATTTATGTTTTTTGTTGAAAATAAATACGTTAAGTTCAAAATAAAGGTAGAAATGGTAATAAATATTGAAATGTGATTTTTAAAAATTATTTTAGAGTCTTTAGTAAGTGAAAATAAAATGTGAAAATTAAGTAAGAATTGAATAATATAATAAAAATAAATATTTAGTAAATTATTATTAACTTTAACTTTAAACCAATGTTCGTGTTCCCGGATAATTTGAGGCCGGGATTGTTTAACATACCAATTAAAATTGGAATCAGCTGGAGTATTTAAGAGCTGTTTAAATTTTGGCAGACGATTATTGAGCTGTTATCTCATTCTACCAACATACTATTATAACATCATTAGAATTTCGACAATTTCGGTAAAATATTTAGTAGTATAATGATCCATTTTATTTAGCTTCAATTTTTATAAAAATACAGCAGTTTATTATTACAAGATCGTGATATGGAGAAAGAGGGCTAAAAAAATTAAATAATTTCTTACTTAGCTGATTTGTTTTCATTCAATTTGTCATCAACTTAAACATGAAGAAGTCATCACTAAATATAAAAAAATTAATGGAAGTATTCAAATGTTGTTATTGTATAAAGCATATAATTTTGCCTGTGTTGATAGGTCATATTGATTTACGACTAAGTTTCATAAAAAGAATGTCACGGAGAAAATATATATATATATATAAAAAATTTTCTTTAAAAGATATAAAGTGAAATGAGATAATATATTTCATGAAGAAAATTTATTTAAAATACAATGGAAAAATACTTTTTTTAAAAAAAAAAAAACTTTTAAATTTGACCGAACAATTATTTTAGAATGTGGAGATATTTCTTTCTGAAGAAATATTGGAAATATTTTAAAATTGGAATTTTTCCTAGAAAATATAAGATCATTTGTGAGTATGTGACTTATATCCTATTTTAAAAAATATTACAAGTTAGTCATTAAGGTATGCGGGTCATACAAAAGTTTATTTAAATTATTTGGGAAAATAATTTAAGTTATTTGAAAATATTGGGAGAAGTATTGGTTGTATCAGAAGATATTAAACCTCAGTAAATATGGAAAAGTTACAAGAATTTGGAAAATTATCTTGACGAAGAGTATTTAAAATTAGATATTTATCTAACAGTACCTGTTGAAAGATTTAAAGTTTTGGAGATAAGAAAAATATTAATTATATTAGTGTAAGTCTTATAGAATAAAAGTAAACGTACTGTATTTAACTTGAACTGTCAGTTTGGATTATATATTACAACGTTAAGAACCGGAGCATGCATAATTATTGACATCAAAAGTGTGTATTAATGTTTTTTTACCAGGAGAAAAGATACTTCCTGTAATGAACTTATTATCAAGAAAAGAACATTTCATCGTAAGAAATTCTAATAAAATTATTGTAAATATGGTTTTAAAATTAATTTTTTTACTAACACAATTATAGTAATATTTATTCATAGTATAAATATAGCGTAGAAACAGAAAACATTAAATTATTTACTAACTTAGTAATTAAATTTTATTGTAAAAAAAAAAAAAAATCTTTAACTTATTATATTTTAAAGTGTGATAATGTGGAATAAACGATAATAAAATGTTTATTTAGATCGTACTCCAGATGACATCACTAAGTAATTGCCAACAGAAATTACTTATGGTAATAATGTAAATTATTAATAGTTTTAAAATGTGTTTGTTATTTTGTACGGTTGGATGCGTATATAAGACACACACCTACACATAAGTTATCATTTGTTTAGTTATTTAAGAATATGCATAATTTTAATGATATCGTAAAGATATTTAAACATAAAAGAAATATAAGTATATGATTCTATTAAAACTGAATTGGATGTTTTGTTGAGTAATTTAAAGTGTTAAAAATATGACACTGATTCTGATTGTTTGTGCTAAAGTTTGAGAACTATTAAAGAATGAAATAATCTTGTCTTATTAGTTATTTAGACTGTTATTCTAAAAATGAATTTATTTGTTATTATAGAAATGAGAAGATGAATTTAGCGATGTAAATTGGTGAATTTTAAATGCTAATATCTTAGTATTAGGTTATATAAGACCAGGATAATATTGTATGTAGGCTTTATTTATATGGGAAGAAGAATATACTATATTGATGTTTATACAAGTATAGCTAATATAGCCCTATATCTTGTGTATATTCATGGCAGTGTTTATTTTCTATGTGTTAAAGCTTAATGTGCCATAGTGCTGAATGAATAGCCTGGACATTATACTTGGTAGAAGAGATTATTAAACAAATATGTTATACCTCAGTTCATGTACACTGTGCCCATGATGGTTAGTTGATAAAGGTGTTAAGTTGAAGTTATAGTTTACCCTATATACCTACTAGTTTATGTGTTATTGAAATTTATTGGATTACATTGTAAAAGATGGTTGTTTTAAAATTGGAAATAATAAATAGGTTTTTGAAATAGAGAATTGTTAAATGAGATAAGATAAGTTAGGTTGCTTAGATTATAATAAGTGTAAAAAAAAAAATATAAGAACATAATTTCATCAGTGAAAGAATCATAAAACTTTTATAGTTTAAAAAAAATAATATTTTTTTTTTTTATAAAATAAATAGTTGATAATTTAAAAGAATTTATAATGATATTACTTAATTATTAAAATTTTTTAAAAAAGACATACTTATAATGCATATTTTTATTTATGATTAAAGGTAATAGACTGAATCGTGTTGATGAATGAAAGTAGTCATTAGTTTTACAAAAATAATTTTATAACAGCACGCTAATACATACATGATATTTAAAGTTTAAAGTAATAATTAGTAAGTAGCTTAGTTTGATGGTATGCTATGAATTAAGGTTGTTCACATAAATATTGAAAAATGACTATACAGAATAATAAATAATTTTTAAAAACTAAATAACAAGGATAAGTTCATAGTAAAAGTATTACCTACATTTTTTTAAAACCTATAAAGTAATAATATCGAATAACTGTAATAAAAAAGTTATATAATGATATTTTAAAAAATAAGAAATATTTTATTTAAGAAATGTTCTGTATCTTATGTTTTAAGTCATTTGATTTGTCTTGAAAAAATACCTGAATATGAATAAATAGAATTCTATCAAAATGTAAATAATGTAAATAATTTTATTGTTAAGTTTGTTAATAAAATTGTTCAATGTGTTTTATAAGTCTTGGTGTTGACTCAATTTCTTCACATCACAATTACATAATCACAGATAATTATAATGAAGACATAATATTTGCACATCATAAATAAAATTTTTATTTAGGAGTTATATTTTATTGATATATTTTATTTAAGAAGTTTTACTTATGGTATTGTTATGATGGTCATGGAATAATTACCAAAGATTTACATTAAATTATCTTAGTAATGATTGCCACATATTCTCAGATTATAATATCATACTAAATATATTTATTTAAGATGCCATATGGATAATAGAGAATTATATTACATTTTTATTATAAGATATACAAGAATAACATTATAAATAGAAAGATAGGAGAGTGAATTATAGATTAAAGATTAGTATTACTATTTGTTATTATTAATATTATTAAATTGTAGTTAGGAATGATGTTAAATCCCTTATCATACTTGATTACAAAAGTTATAATTAATTTATCATTATGTTAAGAGAACCTGAGATAATTTGAGTTAAATTAGTTTTGAGAAAGATATTTAAATTAATTTGTTAAAGGTAATTTACTTAATTAGTTTTGATTAAAGATGTAAGAGTATTATAAATGTAGTATTTAAGTAATAGGAATAAGGATAGTATTCTTATGCCATTAAGGTGATATCCAGTGGGAGATTAGCTTAATGTATTCGCTCTGCCACTTGTAAACTCACTTCATAGTCTCATGATTTGATATCGATTTCTTTCATTTTATAAACCAGAACTATATTATTATTTATTAATTAAGTTAATTTAATCATTGATATTCTTAAAAATATAGTTATTGTTAATGTAGATACATTTTAGATAAACATAGTTATTTATCTGAGTTAGATCAAGTGATTATAATTATATATTTCCTGGAGGTGAGGGTACAATATATATGCATCATGATATTAACTGATCTACTGGAAAACAAGTTTGATTTCAAAGTCATTTGATTATGATCAAAAATAAAATTTAAGTAACTAATGAAACAGTTTGCCACTATTTATACCTAATCCTTATCAAGAATTATTTTCCAACTAGAGTTCAATTCTAATATCTACTTTTTGATCTCAAATTAGACAAAATATTGCTAAATAGAGCAACTTCTACCATATGGGCAAAATTAATGAAGAGGGGCAGAACTGGCTTTTTTCTTTCTAAAAAAAAATAAATAAATTATTTATTGATGTCTTAATATGGTGTTCTCATTGGCTTGGTCTTTGAACCAAAAATATAAAAAAGTAAGTTATTATAAATGTATTCATCAATAAATGTTTTTAATAATACTTTTTTTTAAATGTCTTATGTAAATTTATACAATAAACATTTGGTAAAACACAGCATCTGCATTAAAAATGTGGTTGAAGATTACTTCAAACTGGCTTTTAATATAACATCAAGGAAAACTCATAGCCAACAATAGAATCCAAAATAAATGTAAGATAGAAGGTATTCTACTGATGGATGACCATTGTCTTATATTAACTCCATCAAGTACAGCATTAAATACATTATTTTAAATGATCATAATTTTTTAAATATATATATAGTACAATGAAAGTTTATTATGTAAACATTTAACTAGTGACATTAGTCTGGTTTTAAAAAAGAAAGATACTGGGGGGGGGGGTTGAATTTTTATGATCCCCCGCCCTTCATTAATTTAACATAAGTTAACTTTACTTAAGGAATACTTTTTATTAATTCTGAATTTATGTAAGATCTAAACTAAATAAGTATGCTCAGTACAATATATTTTAAAATAAAATTAAAGATAAAAAAAATACCTCTAAATGAAATATTATACTTATAAATTAATATGCCTAATTAATGCAAACATTATATTTTTATTTTTTTAGTCAGTTTTCTTATTTTCCACTAAAAATAAAATTTCTATGAAATACAATGGACTTTTCATTTGTCATAAACGAATTTATCACCTTTTTTACCTTCATGACTGCTTTTTTTTAAATTCCATCATTAGTTGTTAGTCATTTATAGATATAAAGTACCCAAACTGTGAATTAGGAAGAAACCTCATTGAAATAATATTTACACCAAAAATTAATCAATAGCATAAAAAATTATAAAATTAATTTTATAACCGTTCAGTACTATTAGTTAATCTTTCTGGTATCAATGTTTAGAATAACTAAATAAGTTCAGAAAAGCATATACAATATTAATTTTGTTAGAAGATGAAGTTTAACAATTATACTCTCTATTTAGAGAATGCGTTTCTTGAAAATCGAATTATATTACGAAAGCTTTCTATATTATTTCTATATATTCTGTCTCTTAGTAAAATCTATATCTGCTTCAAAAACCCTGTACTGACAGTGCATTGTATCATAATCACAAATTCTTATATATTTGTTATAAATTATTTTGTTCTTCTATGGCCTAGAGTTTAAATATGAAATAAAGCTTGGATTTTTTTTTTCTTTTAGTTAAGTGAGAAATTTGCAGCCAGTTCTCACTATAACTAATATATATATAGCCATTTTCACCGGGACCTTTTTGCTACTAATAAAATGCTTCTTCATAATGGTTTTAATTACAAAATTATTAATAGGGCTTATACATATCAAAAGAAAAAAAATTTTGATACATCAAAAATTAAGACAATTTTGCCATATATTAAAGGAGTAACTGATAGAATTGGTAACATTTTAAAGAATAATAATATTCACACAATTTACACTACTTATAAAAAAATTAGTGAAATATTTCCTCTTCCTAAAGATAATATTGCTTTGGAGTGTCATGGTGTGTATGAAATTCCATATAGGGTCTGTCCACATACATATATAGGACAGACTAATCGTAGAATAAATATTAGAAAGGAAGAACACATTCTGGCAGTGAGAGAAAAATCCAATTCATCAGCTATTTATTCTCATATTAAATTAATCATGATATCAATTTTGAAAAAACAAATATTTTAGCAAAAATTGAACAATATGACCAGAGATTGCTAAGAGAAGCTATAGAGATTTTTAAAAGGCCCAAGAGCATAAATGAAAGGTGTGAGTTAAAGAAGATTAACAACATTTGGAAGAAACTATTGGAAGAGAAAATAAATTTTAAAACTTCTCAACCAATAGAATTTAAATATGAGGAGAAATATAACGATAAAAACGATTTTAAATCTCACATGCATTCTTATGATTTGAGAAAGAGGACGCTCTGAGGAAGGTACTTGATATTGTACTGAAATGTCAGCATTTAGCTTTTTCACTACACGGAATATCCCGCAAATAGTAATAATAATATGACATCTTTTATCCGTGAAAACATTAGAATTAATATATATATATTGTAAAGGGTAGCTTACAATGCACACATTCCTAAAAAGATCAAGCATATTTATTGAACCCAATCTATTTGGAATTTATATTAATAGTGGGAAGATTATTATTTGTTATTATTATTACCTATTTACATATAATACACAATAAATTATTATATTTATAAAATAAAATACGATCAATATTTTATAAGGTAATATTGTATATATATAAAACTATTTGATTAAATAAACTGTAATGTATTTTTTTTTTAAATTTAAAATTGAATATTAATTAATAGTTAAATGAATGTGGGATGACCTGAAGTTAATTAGGTGGGTACATATGTGTGAAAATAAAACTGATTTTATTATTTTTTTTATTTATAATAAATCTAAATGTATTTAAACAATAGGCAGTTAAAGATATCAGCATTCCTGGAAATCTACGCGCATGAAATGTATAAAAACAAAAGACAGTTTACAAATCGTTCTTCTTATTGTTATAGCACCTGTAACAAAGGACAGCAATTAAAAATAAAATTTAGAATGCTAAAAATGGAGTTTTACTTTTTCTTTTAGTTAAATTATAAACATTTTAAAAGTCAAATGCTGTAACTAAAAGTTTATCAAATTCAAAGGAAAGAAAGTGAAATAAGAAGTAAGAATAACTGATTAATTCTTAAATAATTAAATCATGTTTTAAAAGTTGTTGAAGTAAATTTGAATATTTTAAATCTTTTCAAAAACAATAACGAGAATTAAATTTGCTGGAAATTGGAAAAGGAAAAAAAAATGAAATAGTTTTCTTAATATATATGTAAGCGCTTCAATACTATTCAATAAAAATATATGATTATAAATAATTATTAAATTGTACTTTAATATGAAAATGGGCTAGAGCAAAACATGCTATTGTGTGTCATGGTATTTTCTGCCAGCTGCATTATATATATATATATATATATATATATATATATATATATATATATATATATATATATATATATATATTTCTATTTTATTGTAAACACCCAAGAAGATGCCTACAGTCAAAAGTAAACAAGGATTGGAATACTTTATGGTGAATCAAATGAGAATCAAGATGTTTACCATTAAACACAACTGCAGGAGACACCATTGTACCTATCTATCCTTGCTAAGGAAAATGATTTACTAAGTGAAACTGCTTTGAAGAACAACTTGCCTAACTATCAGCTACTACTACTTTTATTATGATGATTTTTATGAACTTTGTTCCAATTACAATTTTTAATCAAAGGATCAATATTGTAAATTTTTTTTTTTTTTATTCATATTATCTGTTGTATTTTCACACTCTGATGCTGAAGCCACATTTTTCAGAATTAGCAAAGAAGAAAAGGGGGGATTATTCATTTTGATATTTTTTATATTTTTATTATAAATAAAATGTAGGTAATACCACCTGCTTCACATCAGGTTATCCATATAAATATTGAGGTAAGATTCTCTAAATTTATATATAGGTTAAATTACAACACTTATACAGAATACATAAATGTTTTATTTTGTGATTAACCGTGTACGTATTATAATGATCCAAACGAAAGTGAATATCGAATCTAACTGCAATCTGCACTACAAGGGCATCATCTAGGCATTTGAACCTAGAAAATTTATAATGTAGGCAGATATGCGCTGTTAAGATTCCACTTTATTTAAATATTTAGACTGTTAGCCCATTGTCACTAGCTCAGGGAGTAGCAGAGATAATAAAATATAAAATTTATATCTTAAATATAAAAAAATAAAAGCCACTGCCAGAAATTAACACATAAAAATATTTATTTACGCACATATAAATTTTGAATCATTTTAAATTTTGAGGAATCGATTTAACATTTAGATTTTTATATTAACTTTTAATTTTACATTTAACTAGATCGCAATGAGTTTAATATTTTATTTAGAGGATCGAGTATGAATAGATTACCTAGATCTGCATTTGAAAAGAAAATATTCTATCTCTTATTTAACCTTAGGCCAAAAGTTCGCAGTCAAACCGGTATCAATCCATCTGATATATTTATGTATTCAATGTAGCATGAAAATACAACAGCACATATATACTATACTGTCAGGAATGGATATCTGAACAGTACAGTTAGGGAAGACATTGACTCTTGACCAATACAGGAATGCTACCTCTGTATGGCAAAAAGAACAACAAAATAAAAACTCCATAGGAAGAGACAGCAGTCCTTTTTGCCAACTTAAATCCCATCAATAGGCAAAAAAGGCTTGTGTGGCATATACAGAGATTCTGCACGTAGCGAAACTCATACTACATCTACTAATTACACAAATATATCCAATCCATTGACCTAATTCAGCTATGAAACGAATAACTAAGATTACCCTCCCTTAATATAACTTTACAAAACTGTATAGCCATTCATGCCTGACTTAAATTTAACATTTAGATATGTTCACACTGATGAATTTTATAAACTTTGTTTTATAATGTTGAGTATAGATTGGCTGCATAGATTCCATGGTTAAAAACATTCCAAAATAAACTTAATCGATCAAAATACAAAGTCATCAATAACATCAATTGCAGAGGGAATACAAGAAACCCAATAGCATTTATCATAAGATGCCGCAGTGACATCGATGACCTATATATTCTAATCGAATATGAAAACCACAACATAATTAACCGCTAACGAATCCATGCAACGTCCATACCCAACTTAAATTTCATCATTTAAAATTTAAACAATAAATATTAATACAAATAAACATAATAAAATGGAAATGATTTTTTTTAGCAAACAAATATGTAAAAATTAAACATTTATAATTAATTTGAAACATACGTCAGAGAAAAGTTCTTTTTTTTTTAAAATTAAATTAACTGATCAAATCTTTAAAGTTTTTAATTACTTCAGATTTTAAAATCATTTCATTCAATTGCTTATGGTAGAAGAGTCCAGGTTCCTGTTGGCAATTCCCACAAAGACTTTCATGGAAAACTGGTCTGATATTCTGGAGGTAGCATTAGCTGGTTCCATTCTGGTATCACAGTCTTTTCATTTTTAAAATAAGTGAGAGAGAACGACATGTGCGTCTTATCATTCGTCTCACCAAAACAAGCTGGAAAACTTACTGGAACTC
The DNA here is from genome assembly GCA_028023455.1 of Epiperipatus broadwayi. NCBI lineage: Eukaryota > Metazoa > Onychophora > Udeonychophora > Euonychophora > Peripatidae > Epiperipatus > Epiperipatus broadwayi. The sequence continues at coordinate 46,616 of JAQFVV010013395.1, forward strand.
AATATTTTTCTTTTTATAGTAAATCTCCAGATTGAATGAACAAAGACGTCACTAATCCAAATTTTCGTTAAGATCTGAGAGGCTTGGTGCTTCCATTGGTTAAGCTAAATTCTCTTTATTCTCTTATCTAATTTTCATCTGACTTTTTAATTTACACAAGAGCCCCAAGGCTAGCTTGCTTTTCAATTAATAAACAAGCATTTCCATTTACAGATTACAGGAATTAATTAATACCTGTTTTTATTTTTACTTACGTTATTTCTTTATTAAAATATTTTTATATTTAAATCTTGTATTTTTTTATAAAAAAGTACGTTCAAATACCTTTTTTTATTTATAAAAAAAAATATTTTTAAAGTTTTGCATCTGTGCGAATATATATATATGTTTAACAAACATTTTAATTTTAGCATTTAGTTTTTTTAATACATTTATTTTTTATTTGCGGACTTAAAAGTTTTTATTTCAAATTAATATAACGGCATATTTATATATCATTACAGTATATTTTCCAGTATGTTTGACTAATCAACTGGTATCTGTCTCTATCATATATATAAATTGGGGAAACTTGTTAAATAGATTAACATTTGTAAATATATAATTTAGCTAGCCAGCATCTCAATTATATTAAATAACTAAAGTTGATTTTTCTATATAATTATGATTTGTAGAGAATGAGTGACATAGGTGGATTTCTGCCATGGGGTATAAGGGTTGAATCTAGAGGATAATTAATTAGTAAGATGGTAGAGGTTCATTTGTGATTCATGTACATATGATGATTATTATTTATATATTTTTTATCATTACTATTGTTGTTATACTTGATATTTATTATTGTTAATAAATGTTTGAGAGTTTGTATTATTCCAGTCTCTGGTTTATTGAGTTGTCCTGACATTCCACAGTTTATAAATAATTATACATGCACACACATCTATTTTTCTTATTATATAAAAGCTTGAAAATAAAACAAATATAATAAATGCTAGTTATAACCTATATATAGGTGCAGGAGTTGCTGTGTATATCTGTTCATACCTGCTAAAGGAGTTAAAAGCAATATTCTCTCTGGGCTTTAATATTAGGGCATAAAGGAATTAAAAAGAGGGAAAGTGGATGAACTAACCTAAATTGCATTTAATATTATTAAATAGGGATAGAGTTAGTCAATTAAAGTATATGCAATCATTGGTTAAGCATTTCATCAGGTTCTTATTAGCACTCTATCAGATGACCCACAGTCTGAACATAGTTGGATGCAATTTTTTCCCCTTCTAAGCCTGGTAGGTCTTTGCAGATTGTTTCATTAGGGGTAATAAATTAGAGCATATTAACTTATTCCCACACCATATTGCTACATCTGCATAGTAGTACAGTCTGCAAGTTAGTTGCCATCCCATTACATCTTGTGTTTGCAGTGTTTGGGATTAGTTGTACTCATTCCATCCATTATATCTAGTGTCATCAACTTTTGGGGCTAGTGGTCATCATTCTGTCCATTATATTTGGCACCAGTAATGTTTGGGGCTCAATAGATAGGTGTATCATCACATAAATACTTTGAGTAAGTTGGTCATACATTGTGATCGAACCAGCTGATTGTTGAATCTGATAGATATATCCAAGTGCTAATTGTTCCGTCCATTATATCTGGCACGCAATGTGGTAGGCATGAGGATTTTACAGTTGATAGAGGTATCCATGTATATTTACTAAAGGTTATATCTGACGTGCACCGTGGTAGGCATATAGATATTACAGTTGATAAATGTATCCAAATGTATTTACCAATAGTTACATCTGGTATCCAGTATGTTAGGTATGAATATTCTCTAATTGGACTGGTGTTTAAATTTAAAAAAAAAAAAATGTTAAATCACATTTCATTTTATATTTTTCTATCAACATAAACCCATATGAACTTATACACATGGCAAAGAACTAGCACTTTCATTAAAAATAATAGTAGTAGGGATAATAGATCACATAAACTTGAATCAATTTTCAATAAGAGATCTAAATATTGAGTGTAAATTGGAAATATAAAGGATTGGACAATAAACAGAGACCGATGATAAATAGTTAAGTGATTAATAAATGATAATAAAATAGTAGAGTTAGGCATGTAAAAAGACATAGGCTAAAAGTAGATCTATTAAAAACTAAAAAGAAAAAAAAGATTAAAGATAAATGCAATGGTTGGGAGTGGCATGATGCACTGTGGCATGTGATTATTTATAGTTACATAAATAAATATTTTATAAATAGTTTGCAAATAAACAAATATTTAATGATAACCAGAAGTGGTAAGCAATTAAGTAATATGGAATCAAAACATTTGGAGATATGGAAAAATAATAGTGATAGTGAGATGGTAGATGATACTACCAGTAATAAGATAGAATCTGTGATGATTCAGATACCTGGGGGGTCTATTCTGGAAGGTGAACAATCCCCACAAATGCAGGAAGAAAGTCAAACAGTTTCTCAAATTCAGATGATTTCTCCCAGTGAGATTGTTCAAGTGCCTGAAGTGGGAATAACTCAGGCTATTCAAGACCCTACAGCATTGGCACAACTAATCCAAGTAATCATGCAGACGAAGAGTGATATGAATAATATGAAAAATGATTTAAATAGCAATATGGAAAATATGAAAAGTGATTTAAATAGCAATATGGAGAATATGAAGAGTGATATGAATAGTATGAATAGCAATATGGAAAATATGAAAAGTGATATAAATAGTAAGTTGGAAAATATGGCAACCAAGGCTGATATAAATAAAATAAAAGAAATTTTTAAGGAAGAAGTATGTGAAAATCAATGGAGGCACCAAGATGAAATTCAGATGAAAATACAAATTATTCATACAGAGTTGGAGCAAAATTGTACCAAACAAAATACGCAGATAGAAACCTTAGGACAAGAACTAAAGTGTTTAGATAAAACCATTATCCAGAGGTTTGGAATCACTGAATACCAACTGAGTAAGGGTACATTAGTTGTTGAAACACAACAAACTCAGACTAATTCAAGTACTCAAAATACTGAATTTAAGTTGAGAGAAAAGCAATTGAGTGATACTCTCAATATTGAAGTGATACAAAGATCACAAGATGAAGCCATAGGAGTCATTGACACATCATACTCTGAAGATGTCATGATAGAGTATATGAAAGAAAGTTCAATGATAAATGATTTGGACTCAAATTTGAGATCATTGTGGCACATTCGTGTTTACCATCGAAACAAGAATAAAATCCTTTTCAGACATGACATTTGTGAGCATAATAGCAATAACAAGAATGGATTGTTACAAGTTCAAACAGCTTTCTTAGGAGAAAACTGTCACACTACAAATGCCATTTTTGAAGGCATTAAAGAAATTGGTGAATGCGATCATCTTAGCTGTGCGTTATGGAAATTAGAGTCTTTCCATAATCAACAAGATGATCAAAACATATAAAATTATATGATGAGAATAGAGATGACCATGTTGCAGTTCATAAAACAGAAAGGTTTTCAGTTCCATAAGTTATGTAAAACTTATGAAGGACCCTTCACATTTATGAGGCATATAAATGACAGTACTTAAAAGAAAAAGTACATAATAAGGGAAGGACTTCAAATGATGCAACTTTGGACACATAAGATGGACTTTTTACCATGGATAAATTCTCAAGAGATGTATATATATTTTTTAAAAAAATAAATAAATGAATGAATAAATCAAATGGTGTATGTATACATATATATAATACAAATTATGACTGTATAAGAAATTGATATGGTAAGACAGATAGACCAGATAGTTAATTATATCAACTAGAGTGTGAATAAATCCACTGGGTTCACACCAATTGAACTACATTTTAATCAATCAATTCCCATGTTGTTCACTAAATATCAATCTATGACTAGATATAAACAAAGTAGTATGGAGGAAAATATGCAAAAAGCATATCTTCGATTGGTAAGTAAGGCCAATAAAAGGAACAAAAATAAGACTGGAACTCTACATACTTTTAAAGTAGGAGATCAAGTTTTAATAAAAAAAAACCTCGTATTAGTAAGCAAATTGAAAATGCAGTAAGTTTTACCATCTATATGAAGGACCTTACACAATAGTTAAACAATTGAGTCCTAATGCATTTTGGTTGGATATGGAAGGACAAGTTAGGGGCACATATAATACCCAAATTATGAAACCATATTATGGACAATCTTAGTAATTGTAGAATTGTCATACTCAGCTGATGTGTAGAAAAAAATAAGAGATGAATGCTGATAAGTAAAAAAAAATAGATATTATGAAGTTAGGTTAAAAACTATGATGAGAGTATTCCCTAATGGATGCCAAAGCAAATATTAGGATACTTTAGAGCCACTTTATTTAAAAGAGTTAAATCACACTAAGTGATGGTTGCTCCAATATTATGTTAGTCCTCAAAGGAAATCCAATAAGACTCAATAGGAGCAGGATAAAGGATAACAAGAAAAAAAAGTGCTATCTGAAACAGAAACATTTTTATTAGTGTGCTCAAAACATAGCCATCATTATTTTTAAAAAAAACCAACAACTTATGTTTGAACCCCACCTTGAAAAATATTTCATGAAAGTGAGCAGAGAAGAATAGAAAGTAATTTGTATAGTTGAGTGTAGAAAACAGTAAAATAAGATTTCACTACCCTTTTTATATTTGTTGAAAAAAAAACCCGTCAAACTTCAAATGCAAACCGTGTGTAAGTGTTAAAATTTTCATTACATATTAAAATTCTAACCCTGTAAGGAGAGGGGGTTGTAAAGGGTAGCTTACAATGCACACATTCCTAAAAAGATCAAGCATATTTATTGAACCCAATCTAATTGGAATTTATATTAATAGTGGGAAGATTGTTATTATTATTACCTATATACTTATATTCACAATAAATTATTATATTTATAAAATAAAATACGATCAGTATTTTACAAGGTAATATTGTATATATATATAAAACTATTTGATTAAATAAACTGTAATGTATATATTTTTTTAAAATTTAAAATTGAATATTAATTTATAGTTAAATGAATTTGGGATGACCTGAAGTTAATTAGGTGGGTACATGTATGTGAAAATAAAACTGATTTTATTATTTTTTTTTTATTTATAATAACTCTAAATGTATTTAAACAATAGGCAGTTAAAGATATCAGCATTCCTGGAAATCTACATGCGTGAAATGTATGAAAATAAAAGACAGTTTACAAATCGTTCTTCTTATTGTTATAGCACCTGTAACAAAGGACAGCAATTAAAAATAAAATTTAGAATGCTAAAAATGGAGCTTTACTTTTTTTTTAGTTAAATTATAAACATTTTAAAAGTCAAATGCTGTAACTAAAAGTTTATCAAATTCAAAGGAAAGAAAGTGAAATAAGAAGTAAGAATAACTGGTTAATTCTTAAATAATTAAATCGTGTTTTAAAAGTTGTTGAAGTAAATTTGAATATTTTAAATCTTTTCAAAAACAATAACGAGAATTAAATTTGCTGGAAATTGGAAAAGGAAAAAAAATGAAACAGTTTTCTTAATATATATGTAAGCGCTTCAATACTATTCAATAAAAATATATGATTATAAATAATTATTAAATTGTACTTTAATATGAAAATGGGCTAGAGCAAAACATGCTATTGTGTGTCATGGTATTTCCTGCCAGCTGCATTATATATATATATATATATATATATATATATATATATATTCTACTTTATTGTAAACACCCAAGAAGATGCCTACAGTGAAAAGTAAACAAGGATTGGAATAATTTATGGTGAATCAAATGAGGATCAAGATGTTTACCATTAAACACAACTACAGGAGGCACCATTGTACCTATCTATCCTTGCTAAGGAAAATGATTTACTAAGTGAAACTGCTTTGAAGAACAACTTGCCTAATTATCAGCTACTACTACTTTTATTATGATGATTTTTATGAACTTTGTTCCAATTACAATTTTTAATCAAAGAATCAATATTGTAAATTTTTTTATTTTTTGTTTTTATTCATACTATGTGTTGTATTTTCACACTCTGATGCTGAAGCCACATTTTTTAGAATTAGCAAAGAAGAAAAGGGGGGATTATTCATTTTGATATTTTTTATATTTTCATTATAAATAAAATTTAGGTAATGCCACCTGCTTCACATCAGGTTATCCACATAAATATTGAGGTAAGATTCTCTAAATTTATATATAGGTTAAATTACAACACTTATACAGAATACATATATGTTTTATTTTGTGATTAACCATGTACGTATATTTTCCAGTATGTTTGACTAATCATCTGGTATCTGTCTCTATCATATATATAAATTGGGGAAATTTGTTAAATAGATTAACATTTGTAAATATATAATTTAGCTAGCCAGCATCTCAATTATATTAAATAACTAAAGTTGATTTTTCTATATAATTATGATTTGTAGAGAATGAGTGACATAGGTGGATTTCTCCCATGGAGTATAAGGGTTGGATCTAGAAAATAATTAACATTTTGAACGATGATTATATAATTGGCCGAATGAGTTAAAAATCAAAACTTGTAATTGGCCAACTCACAACTTTAACAAAATCTATTGTTAAAATAGATCACTTTTAATAATATAAATACGTTAGTTTCGTTTGTAAAAAGTATATTACTGAATTTTAACAATACAAAAGCAAACGAAAATCTTTTCAAAAATAAAATTTGATTTATAATTTAAAAAATATTCAATTGCGGTGAAATAAAAGTAACCGCTATTCAACCAACCAAAAAAGATTGCTGACGCAATCTTTTTTTTTTCACTTTACGTTACGATCAATATGTAGCAATAAATAAATAATTCTTGGTAATATCTTAACTATTTTTCTAAAATAATTTGATTTTTAGTATTATTTTATCAATAATAATTTGTAATTCAATTCAAATATTGTTTAAGATGTTGTAAACATTCGTTTATCATTTTCGTAATAAAAATCAAAACGAACGTAACTTTCTACTTTTTGGCAGCCATTACCCTTTTTGACAGAAGTGGGACAGCCAATAAGATTCAAGAAAAGTTGGTGAGGAGGCGGTGCTTTGGTTTTGTTTGACATATATGGTCATTTTTATTGATTTTTTACTTGTAAAATAACTCTGAAGAGGGCACCATCTTACAGAACTTTTGATTTTCTTTCTAATGACGTATCGTATGTATACGTGGGATAAAAAGTAGCCGATTTAGAGTGATGTCAAATCTTCTCGTTTTTAGACGAGTCATGCATTATAAGAGTTAATTAGTAAGATGGTAGAGGTTCATTTGTGATACATGTACATATGATGATTATATATATATATTATCATTACTATTGTTGTTATACTTGATATTTATTATTGTTAATAAATGTTTGAAAGTTTGTATTATTCCAGTCTCTGGTTTATTGAGTTGTCCTGACATTCCACAGTTTATTAATAATTATACATGCACACACATCTATTTTTCTTATTATATAAAAGCTTGAAAATAAAACAAATATAATAAATGCTAGTTATAACCTATATATATATGCAGGAATTGCTTTGTATATCTGTTCATACCTGCTAAAGGAGTTAAAAGCAATATTCTCTCTGGGCTTGAATATTAGGGCATAAAGGAATTAAAAAGAAGGAAAGTGGATGAACTAACCTAAATTGCATTTAATATTATTAAATAGGGATAGAGTTAGTCAATTAAAGTATATGCAATCATTGGTTAAGCATTTCATCGGGTTCTCATTAGCACTCTATCAGATGACCCACAGTCTGAACATAGTTGGACGCAACTTTTTTCCCTTCTAAGCCTGGTAGGTCTTTGCAGATTGTTTCATTAGGGGTAATAAATTAGAGCACATTAACTTATCCCCACACCATATTGCTACATCTGCATAGTAGTACAGTCTGCAAGTTAGTTGACCATCCATTACATCTGGTGTTTGTAGTGTTTGGGATTAGTTGTAATCATTTCATGCATTATATCTAGTGTCATCAACTTTTGGGGCAAGTGGTCATCGTTCTGTCCATTATATTTGGCACCAGCAACGTTTGGGGCTCGATAGATAGGTGTATCATCACATAAATACTTTGTGTAAGTTGGTCATACATTGTGATCGAACCAGCTGATTGTTGAATCTGATAGGTATATCCAAGTTCTAATTGTTCCATCCATTATAATATATATATATTGTAACTGTTTATTCCGGCGTAAACACATATATATGTGATACACGTTTATTACGTATTTTGAACTAAGTTTTGCTCTTTTATTTAACAGAAATTTATAATATGAACACATATATGTGTGGTTGGTTTTGAGATGCCCTCTAATTACTCACCCAGCATATTTATGAGCATCAATAATGACCTCACGCGCCAATCTTACCTACGAATAAATAAGAATTATGCTGGAAGAGAATGGATATCTATTTCTGGTGGTTAGAGCTTGTACCTCTGAATAGCTCACTCATGGGTAGTAGTCGGTGACCGTGGGAAAGAGGTGGAGGGAACATATAAAAATGTGCATGTACAATTCGTTTGCTTTCCTACTTTGTGCTTTTTAATATTATTTTAAGAAATTAACACTAACACGCACAATTAAATTTATAATACTAATTAATATTTATTAATATAAAACAAATAATAAAACAAAACCCATAGTATCCCAGAATTGGATATTGTTTTGTGCCCGAATAATTAAATAACCCGCATGTAAATACACTCGCACAAGTATATAAATGCAATACTCAAAACTACAGATCATAGCTTGAAAACAATTTCAATCAGGCATTGTCTATTAAGGCATATACAGGGTATTATTTCAACATTTTCTTTGTTTACTTTAACCCTTTTATGCATTATTTAATAGGACGTGCTTTCATTCAAAATAGTTATCACTTATGAAAAATGTTTGGTTTATCTCACCCGGGTGTAGATTATTAGCTGTATGATTAAAAGATTTCTTTCTTTGGTCTATTTCCATAAGGCAATCAATGGCATCCGGTGAATGCTGTTCTTTTCATGGTTTGAAGAAGGGCTTCGCTCCTACATTTACAGTGATGGTAGTCTCTCCGCGGGATGGATGGCATAGCCTGTCCTGTTCTGCTCTTCTACCCCAGCCTGTTCATGATTTTTCGATTATAAACTTTTTTTCTTTTTACCAACTTTTTCTTACGATCCTGCTCATGGTAGTCACAGCTATAAAGTCCTTCTCAGTTCAGGTTTTTGACTCTCATTAATCATGCTATTGTTCTTTCTTCTTTCATTAAACTATGTAGTTTGCGAAACAAAAATCTTTTCAATACTTTTCTTTCTTTGTTTCTCTTATCTAAGCTTAGGAATTTCCAATTTACCTTGCGATCTACACTCGACTGTCCATTGTCTCTTTTTTTTAACATTTTATTTCATTAATTAAAATGTCTTTGTTTCAAGATAGCAATCTGCAACTTTTCGGGTCCTTTCTTTGCAATTAATTTTTTTTTTTATAATTTGTAACATTCTTCTTTTGGTCAACCATCTTGGAATATTTCTTTTTAAATTAAAATAACTTTTATTCCTTTTTACGAAATTATTACATTTACTCACTCATGCAGCAATATAAACATGCGTATAAATAAATATCAGAGCACAAACCATATAATCCCCCGTCCCTCTTATATTTCAATGTTTTTTATTTAATTACTTAAATATATATGTGTGCGCTCGCATACAAGACCACAATGAAAAAGAACAATTTACTTAATATTATACTTGATTTAATTAGCTACATATGCTCGGTAGTATTACCCTCTGACTTAGAACAGGGTTTGAACTCAGCCCTATTATAATACCCAAAACTTTTAAATACTGTTTTAGTATTTAAATGGCTCACTCCTAAAACCCAAAAATAATTCTAGTTATTATTCTGATGGTATGGGTTTGAGTGACCGAGCATTATATGATCCCTTTATTTCCTGTCCAGTGTCTACCCAAAACGCGTGATTTCCCTGACATCTCACAATGGTGAACGGTCCCTCATACAAATTACAGAATTTTTTACATATGAACTTTCCTGGCTCACTTACATGTGGTGTCTTTATCAACACTTGGTCACCCACCTTGAACCTATGGTATCTCATTGGCATTCTATTCCGCTTCTGGCTTCTTTTTATGAGGTTGCGATATGCCTGTCTTTGATCACTTTCAGTATCTACTGAGTTTTGCTCACTTCTTGACAGATTATCCGGTATTAATTGAAGAGCATCATGGCTGCAGTGCAACCATATAGGAGAGAATCTCATTGATTCATTTACTGCCCAATTAATATAGTTGAGTATCTCACTAATTTTTCTGACCCAACCTCTATGGTTGGTGGGGATGTAATTTCTGAACAATCTACCTAGCTCACGCATCACTCATTCACATGGGTTTGATTGGGGGTTCTGGATGAACGTCAGTATATGTCGGATCCCTGATCTCTGTACCCATCTCCCCCATTCTCCAAATGTAAATGGAGTCCCATGATCAGAGAGGATAATCTGGGGTTTCCCCACTAAGGGAAAATGCTCTTTTCTAATATGCGTATTGTGTTCCTTGTATTTGCTTGAGCTATTGGGTATGTAGCCACGAATTTGGAAAACAAATTGTATACTACCAACAAATACTGTTTAAGGTCATTTTCAACCCCATCCATTTCCGAGCTCACACCAACAATATATAAATTTTCTGTGTGCAAATGTTGAGATTTTAAAGGTATGGGGTTCCTGCTGAGAATGTCCACCACTATATTCTCCGAACCCTTGCAATACCTCACTGTATAGTTATATTCTTGGAGGTATAGACTCCAGCGTACTAACCGACTATTGGTTAAGTAACTATGGTTGATGAATTCCAAACTTTTGTGGTCAGTGACCACGATGACTTCTGATCCTAACAAGAGTGTACGCAGTTTTTGGAAAGCCCAAACAATTGCTAGAGCTTCCTTTTCAGTTGCTGTATAATGGAGTTCAGGTCCCTTGATCAATCAGCTCAGGAAATACAACACCCCTATTAGACCATTCACTTGCACTTGTGACACTGTTACTCCCAAACCATACCCACTACTATCCATCTGCACCACAAACGGCCCCTCAAAATTGGGAAATGCCAACACTACATGTTCAATAAATCCTGCCTTCATCCTTTTGAAGGCTTGTCCTTGTTCCTTTTTCCACTCCCACCTTACATTTTCTTTCAGTAGCCTCACCAAGGGTTCCATTTGTTCTGCAAATCGTTCCTGAAACCGGTTGTAAAAGTTGCACAAGCCAAGGAAGGACCATACTTGTTTCCTGGATCTGGGTGCTGGAAAGTCTAATGGCTGAGACCTTGTCAGGGTGGGGCCTAATACCTTGTGCTCCTACCACATGCCCTAGGAACGTAACCACTTCCGGAAGTAATGTACTTTTTTTAAGTTTATTTTAATCCCTTTTTCCTTGCACTCCTTTAAAAACATTGTTGTATGCCCTATATGCTCTTCTATGGTGTCTGATGCCACTAACACATCATCCACATACATTGTGATCATTTCTTTTACTTCAGGGGATAACACCTGATCCAAACATCGTAGCAATCCGGCCCTACTGTTAATCAAGCCAAACGGCATTCGGTTGAACTGATATGAATAACCCTCATATCGAAACGCAGTATATTTACAGTCATCTGGGTGTAGCTTGATCTGCCAATAACTAGCAGTCAAGTCAAATGTTGAAAATATTCTTTTTCCCTTGAATCTTTCCAGAAGTTCTTGAATGGGCGGGCGGAACATTCCAATCGGGAATGGTTATTTTGTTCAGTTGTCTTGCATCGAGGCACAGCCTGATTGTACCATCTCTCTTTCTCACAACCACCAATGGGTTGCAGTAAGCTGATGAGCATTTTGAAACAATCCCCCATTCCACCATCTGGTCTATTTGCTTTTTCACTTCGGTTCGATATTTATAAGGAACAGGGTATGACCTGGCTTTAAACGGTTGGTTTTCATTTACTCTAATCCTTTGTTCAAAACCCGGTATTATTCCCAGTTTGTCAGAGAAAACTTGATGGTATTCTTGCAATGTTTGCATCAATGTGCTTTCCCAACTTCCCATGGCCATCTTTGCCTCTCATACCCTTTCCATAATGATGTCATTTGTATGGTCTCCCAGTTGCACAATGCCCCGACTGACCTATATAAACACTCACTCAGAAATTTAACTACCTTCCCTTTACATGTGACTTGCCTGCCTTCATAATCCAAAGTGCACTTATATTTATGCAAAAAGTCTGACCCTAACAAAATATCGCATATCAAATCTTTCATTATCAAAAAGATGTGCGGACAGCTTTCTCCATCAATTTTAATATCTAGCCATATTTGTTTGGACTCAAACTTGGCTTTTTGGCTATTGGCCACTGTTACATGCAGTGCTTTCAATGATAGTGTAGGTATATCCAATTGTTCTTTCCCAATTCTGTGGTATTGTCTTTCTGCTATCACCGAAACCTAACTACCCAAATCCAAAAGGGCCTCCATCTTGATTTGATTCACTGTTGTGTGAATTTTGGGGCATGTCTGACATGCATAACCTGGGACTCTGTTTTACCATGAACACACTAAATTTCCTATTTCCCTTTTCTCTTGTCCATATCCTTTTCTTATTCCATGAATTCCTGTCTGCTCTCCCAACTTCAATCCTTGCTCATAAATTTGCCTCATCTGTTTACTTACTTCTAACTGACTCAATAGTCTATCTACCACCTTCACTCTTTTCTCCCTCCTTATTTCTATCATCCAGCTGATTTCCTCCGGTAGATTTCTGCACACTTATTCTTAGAATCTGTTTTTCAGACAGTCTGCATGCTTCTAGTGTCTTTAGCGTGGCCACCTGTCTCCTGAAAAAATGCACATATTTTTCTCCACTATCTTCTTGAAACTTCTCTTGCATTAACTGTACTCTTATGTGCTCCTGCAGCTCTTCCCTCCAGAAGGCCTTCTTCAAACCCTTTTTATAATCTGGGAATGTCTGTGGCTGGTGTAAAAGTGAATTCCACCAAGCCTCAGCATATACTTCAAGGTGATGGCATGCTATATTACTTTATCTTTCTCTGGTATACCATGGATATCAAAATATCTTTGTAGGCTTTTAATATGCTCTATTGGCCACTCCCCCTTTTCCCCTCTGTACGTTTTTATTTTCACCCCTTCCATCTGACTCTCTTTTTAGATATTATATTACTATTTCTATATCAGATGCACCAGACCTGCTCTCCATCCCCGAAGTACTGTGTCCTCTGTCTAATTTTTCTATCTAGCCTATTTCAACCCTATTTCTTAATCTCTTTCTTTATATTTTTCACCGAGACGATTAGTATTTCCTTGTTACTTTGCCTATCAAACCAAAATATTAACTTGTTCAAGTGAATCCGTAGATTTCTAGCACTAGCAGTATTTTATAATATGCCCTTTTATGGGTAAAACTTCCGCAAATATCAATCTCCCAATCGCATACACATATATAAAACGGATCCCAAAAAAAATAATTGTATGTATTGTTTAGATGTATATATATATATATATATATATATACGAGTTCATATATAATGTAGTCAATATACTGCTTTCTAAAATTGATCACTCTTAATTATATCAAATAAAAGTTTACAAAAGTTTTTATTTATTCACTTTTGTAAATGTCCAAGCAGTTAAATATTTAACACAATAAGAAAACTCTTAAACGGAAAATAAAACTCGCATATATAATATTATTTCTCTTCGAATCAAACAACAAAATTTCCACGGACTGTTCAATACATACATATATATTAAAATATTAATTCGAATGTGATTTTGACTTAATTAATTTCCATACACAAAATAAAATTACCAGCAATAATTCGTCTACACAAGCTATATTTTATAGCTCTTATACTGTATTTTTTTCCTTTTTTTATATAAACAAAACATATAAAGCAACTTCATAGTAGATTGTCTTATCTAACTTATATTCTAACCCCCTCCCTTACTTTCCACTCTTCGAAAGCTCTTTCGTTGATGCCCATTGTAACCATTTATTCCGGCGTAAACACATATATATGTGATACACGTTTATTACGTATTTTAAACTTAAGTTTTGCTCTTTTATTTAACAGAAATTTATAATATGAACACATATATGTGTGGTTGGTTTTGCAATGCCCTCTAATTACTCGCCCAGCATATTTATGAGCCTCAATAATGACCTCACGCGCCAATCTTACCTACGAATAAATAAGAATTATGCTGGGAGAGAATGAGTATCTATTTCTAGTGGTTAGAGCTTGTACCTCTGGCTAGCTCACTCAGGGGTAGTAGTCAGTGACCATGGGAAAGAGGTGGAGGGAACATATAAAAATGCGCATGTAGTGCATGAACGATTCGTTTGCTTTCCTACTTTTTGCTTTTTAATATTATTTTAAGAAATTAACACTAACACACACAATTAAATTTATAATACTAATTAATATTTATTAATATAAAACAAATAATAAAACAAAACCCATAGAATCCCAGAATTGGATATTGGCTTGTGCCCGAATAATTAAATAACCCGCATGTAAATACACTCGCACAAGTTTATAAATGCAATACACAAAACTACAGATCATAGCTTGAAAACAATTTCAATCAGGCATTGTCTATTAAGGCGTATACAGGGTATTATTTCAATATTTTACTCATTTACTTTAACCCTTTTATGCATTATTTAATAGGACATGCTTTCATTCAAAATAGTTATTATCACTTACGAAAAATGTTTAGTTTATCTCACCCGGGTGTAGATTATTAGCTGTACAATTAAAAGATTTTTTCTTTGGTCTATTTCCATAAGGCAATCAATGGCCTCTGGTGAATGCTGTTCTTTTCATGGTTTGAAGAAGGGCTTCGTTCCTACATTTACAGTGATGGTAGTCTCTCGACGGGATGGATGGCATAGCCTGGCCCGTTCTGCTCTTCTACCCAGCCTGTTCATGATTTTTCGATTATAAACTTTTTTTCTTTTTACCAACTTTTTCTTACGATCCTGCTCGTGGCAGTCACAGCTATATAAGTCCTTCTCAGTTCAGCTTTTTGATTCTCATTAATCATGCTATTGTTCTTTCTTCTTTCATTAAACCACGTGGTTTGTGAAACAAAAATCTTTTCAATACTTTTCTTTCTTTGTTTCTCTTATCTAAGCTTAGGAATTTCCAATTTACCTTGCGATCTACACTCGACCGTCCATTGTCTCTTTTTTTTAACATTTTATTTTATTAATTAAAATGTCTTTGTTTCAAGATAGCGATCTGCAACTTTTCGGGTCCTTTCTTTGCAATTATTTTTTTTTTTTTTTATAATTTGTAACATTCTTCTTTTCGTTGACCATCTTGGAATATTTCTTTTTAAATTAAAATAACTTTTATTCCTTTTTACAAAATTATTACATTTACTCACTCATGCAGCAATATAAACACGCGTATAAATAAATATCATAGCACAAACCATATAATCCCCCATCCCTCTTATATTTCAATGTTTTTTATTTAATTACTTAAATATATATGTGTGCGTTCGCATACAAGACCACAACGAAAAAGAACAATTTACTTAATATTATACTTGATTTAATTAGCTATGTATTCTCGGTAGTATTACCCTCTGACTTAGAACAGGGTTTGAACTCAGCCCTGTTATAATATATATATATATATCTATTATTGATTTATATCTGGATTATCTTAACTGGAAGAAAAAATAAATCCAGAGATAATTGGTATTAGTCAGATGAGCATGGATGCACTATCCATAAAGAAGACAATCATATAACAAAAACTAAATCTGTGACGTTTTTTTTTTATAGATATGCTATATGCACATACCCATATATCAAAATCTTTTATTATATAAAAACTAAATATGTATATTGCTTATTAGACTAAATAAATTATTTTCACCAATAACTGTATAAAAAGATAAAGCTAAAGTAATTAGAAAAATCTAATTAACAAACTGATAATAAGTAATTTATAAATAAAATTATTTTAGATACAAAAAATAGACTTCAGAGAACAAAAGAAATATCAGAGATGCGGACGAAATACATAGACAAAGGAAAAAACAAAAGATCAAGCTGGAAGAATATATATGAGTAAATCTATGATTGTAATCCAGATGAAGTCTTTAAAAAAGATATTCTGAATGAATTACATATGGCCAATCATGTCAATAAATTCAATTACATATAATATCAACCTAGTTATTGATACAGGAGATACAAGTTTCATATTAATTAATTATATTTATAAATTATTTATTGTAATTCTGTCAATTAGGCTATATTAATTTCTTTTGCTTTACTTTTTTATCCAATTAATTACTAAATAATTTATTTAGACTATTAAGCAGTAATGTATTTATTTTTTGTATACCACAATATACCCATATATGCACGTGTGAGCATGCACATAATAACATACATAAAAGAGATGTAAATACTTTTTTTTAAAAAAAAAATCATTAATTGTAGACTACACTGTAATGTAAAAAGAAAGATTTGTTACGATTAATAAATAGGTAAAGTAAAAATACATATTAAATGAATAAATAGGCATTCCTGAATTTCAACTCAAGAAATTGTAAGAAATCTAGAAGTTGCTAGAATTATGTAAAGAAACAATGGATAGAAGAAAAAAAAACAGGTTTAAAGTTAAAAGAACTTTTATTCTGTGTTTAATTAATAATAATGAAAGTAATAAAGATATAAATATACCAATGGTTTTTGCTGAAATCTGTTAATAATTCTACAAAGTTATGGGGAAAGTCTGGTTAAGGATTGTCATAAGTAATAGTCTGGCAATGATTTTTTAACTACTTTTAAAATAATAATCGCTGCGGAGAGAAATAAATCTTTATTCCGTTTCATTCTATGGACGATGCCTCTGGCCTTGTCATGACAGATTCTCCCCCTATTGCTGTGATGACAGGGATGGTATAACCTATCTCCTAACCATCCTATTTGAACTGTATCCCTGTAAACCTATTGCAGACAATGCTTGTTAACAGCAGCTCTAACTATTGCCTGTATACACAATTATGTACCTTGCTCTATAAATGAATAAAATATATTTTTGAAAGTAAATTACTGAGTTTGATAAGAACTAGAAGCAAATTAGGTTGATTCAAAAAGTTTCTAGAATAAGTAAGATATAAAAAAAAATCAGTCATTGCATTCATATATAAATGTGTGTGTGTGTGTGTGTTAAAACTAACAAAACATATTTCATAAAATAAACGTTAATTATATCTGAAAATGTTAGAGCAATAATTAAAACATTAGATATTTTAGACAAGTCTTCTAATTTATCAAACTCTGTTTGACAAACTGTAGATAATTTTACGTTTTATCTTAATTGTTATTAAATTATCAGATTTTTTCGGTCTTTTTGAAATATTTCTAAATAAAAATAATCGAATGGCTGGAAATGAATGAGCTGGTGCGACCCGGGGATCTTAAGCACCATAGTTACGGTACTATTGCACCAAACCATTCTGACTAAAGTAACTAGAATATAAATTAATTGCACTACCTTGCTGTTTGTATTTGTGCATTTGTAAATAAATATGCGAGGAAAGATATAAAACTAGCTAAATAAAAGAAATAAAATGAAAAATAAAATAATTGATTTTCTTTATGAAAATAGCAAATAATGCAATAATATAAAGTTCTTTGCCGTAAAATTGCCGAAAGCAGTTAGTTTATTAAGATTTTATTTTTTAGAGCAAGTTATCTCAGGATATCCGTTCATTCTTAATGAAGATGCGATTTAACTTCATTATAACAAATCACTCATATTTTCTTTTTCAATTGTTAATGAACACAGTAAACAAACTAATGAGATATAATAGACCGCAGACGGTAAATTAGTACACATACACATACTGTTGAATTATGACTGCAATCTAGATGTCTCCAAATTTCTTAGGCAAATAATTTTTTTAAAAAAGTAATTTATATATATCTTTTTTTGTCTTGCATGCTTTATCTGTCTGTCTTTTATTTGTGCTTCATTTTCAATAAATACTTCAAACTTTTAACATTGATATATATATTTAGAGACAAAAAGTTACTATAATCTAAACCCGATATAAATTTTCATTCTATCTCTCTCTTTATGTGTGAGTACATGTTTTGATAATGATTAATATATATAAAACAAGAGAAGCAAATACAACGCAGTGATTAAATTCTTAAAATATATGACAAAAACATTTCATGAACAAATGTTATTATGAAGATAATTAAATCTCTTAAAAATAGATATTAATATACAATGAAAATTTAGAATAACAATATAAAACACATATGAAAAATTGACATTATTGTATTGTATCATTAACTTTTATGTCTATGTGTTTCAGCATAATGTCATGTACCTAATTCTACTGATTTTTAAACAACATATGTCTTTATCAACAAATGACCAAACGATTACTTATTTTTTATTTATCAACTTTCAAAAGGAAAATTTATTCACAATTCATAAGAATCATCTACAAAAAAAAGGGACATTTACATATCAATTCAATGGAGACCAGTTAACAAAATCAGAAGTTACACTTGTATATATAGAATAACCAATTAATTATCACCAGAAATTGAAGACATATAACTTACTATTCCAGAAAATTATAGTCTGATCATGTATATCACATATATGATGGTGTTAGTCAATTCAAACACATATAAGTTTGCTTAATTTATGAACATGTAGATAATGATTAAAAACATATTTAATCATTTAATTTGTAGACTTTATCTTATCAAGTGAAGAGCACTTCCAATGTTTCTGTATGTATTAATTTAACATTTAAATTTCGAGAGATTAGTCATTTTGAATCATATATTGAAAGCCATACACTTTACTTATAGATCATAAGGTTAGCCAATCCATGATAGGGATAACATTTATAAAAAATTAATTAAAAGCAGGTTTTCATAGAATATCTAAGACTGAAAATTATATGAAATATATCATAGATTCTTTACAGTAAACAAATCGGTTACCATTAAGCATTATTAAAGCAGTCTTAATATATTTATTGGGTCACTGATTAAAGCTGATCAAATGAAAGCCCTTTCCTATTAATCATCAATTAGGTGAATAACTTTATAATAGCATTTTCTAGTTCTTGGATCTCTTCCATATAAAGTTCATCTAAAATGTTTTAGGTAAATGGTTCTCTCAAATTTTCTTAGTATCTGTGGATTCTCAATGCTAATGTTGGAATCCCCTCCCTCATGAATGAATTATTGCTTTTGCCTTGCTTAGAAGATTATTTAATAATGCCATATATTGTAACGTTCAGAATCGTATGATTAGCCAACAAGATTCAGAGACCTAGCAAAAGTACTTCAAACCCAGTATGATCGGGGTATGGTAGTCACGGAACAGTACTAAGCTTTAACCTATTTGCCAGTGCTCCAAAATCTCCACTATCCAACCAACGCTCCTGATGCTACTAATGGTTATCATTTTTCTTCGGTCCCGGTGGTCAGGGTAGAAACAAGGACTCTCAATTCAAACCTAGCCTATCGTGCACTAGACTTTATTAATTTAATCTCAGATATTCACTAAATACTATGATATAGCTTAAACTATTATTATTAATATTTCATAGGTTTTGAATACATACATATGATTTAATCAAGTGTGGATGTAGATGAGTGGATATGATGAACCAGGGAATGACATGACAACTGTATAGATATATATACAATTTATTAATACAATTAGAGAATATAATTAATAACCATCATGTTTGGATCTAATCATGATCCATGTATGGGATTACATTTTTTTTAAACCAAAAATAAATAACAATTACATTTGATGACCAATAGTGATAATAGTACATAATTTCAATATCCCCAGAATAAATATATGGTTTTACAAAGAGGTCACTTGTCAATAATGACAATTAAGGTTGTGAAATATATATAATAATAATTACAATAATGAACCTCAGTATTAGATGTGTGTGTGTACATTACAATGAAATCATACTGGATTCCATGACAATAACAATTGTGATTCGATACAAAAAAAAAAAAAAAATTAACTAAAAAATGATAGTTACACGCACAGTAAATAATCAGTATTATACTGTGTGCCAGCATAAAACGAAATTTTATATTGAGAGTGATAATATTTTATCAATAAATATGCCACTATAAAATTAATATGCCAATTTTTGGAGAGCAAACACAATACCTGGTTATATTAAGTTAGAGGCCAAATGAATATATACAATAAATTTATGCGTGTGTTTACATACATAGGAGAAGTAGAGTATATATGTATTTGTCATTACAATATTTTATTGTTAGTCTTCTCAGCAGGAGTTATGGACAAAAGCATAATGTTATTACCCTTTATTATTAATAATTATATGAAAAATATGGCTTATCTATTTCCCACAGAATTAACAACAGGTATGATTAAGAAATCTAATTACAGCGTTCAGTAGCGTCGGGGTTTGAATCCTGTGCTGGCTATATTATTAGCATTGGAAAACGTGGGCCAATCTTCTTTGTCGAGCAGTAATGTATATTCCTATAGTAACACATCCGCATTCAGCTTGGCTTGTGTAGGAAATAATAGAGCGTGGGTTTTGAATCACTATCTTTATAGAGTATACCCATTCATCGGCTCAAAGAAAGGCATGTCTATCTCGTATCGCCAAGATCGGTAAAATATCCGCGTGGCAGACCGCATAGCAATACTCGACATATTTTTATTATTAAAAGCCATATAGGCACAGATCAATGTATTAAGCTACTGATATATTTGCCCATTAAAAGCATTAATTTATATCTGCATAGATGTTTTTCCCAAACCTATCTTTAATGAGTAATAATGGAGAAATCCGACAACCATATCTTATAGGCTATAAAATGCCCAAGTATTTCAAATATGAATCTAAACTATAAAATGCTAAGGAGGCAAAAAAAAATACTACTGCTGAGATATTTCTTTCCCCAAATGCATGCCTCACTAAATATACATATAGAGTGAGATGAACTCATATCTTTGCAATAAGTAATATTGCCTATTTTAAATTTTAAAAGAAGAACTAGCATTATTATCATTATTATTTTTACATTTAGATAAACGCATACACACTTATATATATATACCATTCTACCTTCTTTAATTGTCACAAAGAATCTTAATTTAAATTTGAACACATTTATATTTTTAATTTCTTTACCAAGATACTGTGATTATGCATATACGGGAAGAGGGCGGATTTTTTTATATATTTGATTTCTTTTCTATCTCTTTTTTTTATTATTAAATAAATGACATTTTTCACTAAGTCAGAATTAGACGGATTTAAGAAATTTAACTTTGACTGATTCTTATTTTATCATTCAAAATGAATCGTTACCCCTTTCCCACTTTAGATTCGGGATAAAACAAACAAATTTATATATAAATTAGTTTCATAGTGTAATATCATTTATATCCATATTTAACTAAATTGGCACAAAGAAATTAATCAATCAAATATATATTATACTTAAAAGAACATACCGGCATATCTCAAAATAAAACATAGAAAAGCTGCAATTTTAAACTCTCTAATAATCTTTTTGTTCTACTTAGAATTATACATTACACTTTTTTCAGTTGTTTGAACCATTAATAAGTAATGGTTAAAATTTAAATTGACTTGTTAAAACAATAATAAAAATAAACTAAACACTCATATATGTATAACCGTCCTATTGAAACACATTTTCCTAAGATAGTTTTTTTCAAATTTTATGAATTTAATGAAATTAAATGTTTGCATTTTCTTTTTTTATAGAAGGTATTTTTAAGATATAAATATTTTTTTCTTTTTTTTTTAAAGATAGAAAGTTTATACTTGCGATCGATTAGGGTGTCACTTTGCTTGATGCAGATTTTTTTACCGATTCATTCATTGACAGGGTCAGCCTTGGGCTTCACTGGACTCAGAATAGACTGGCTTGAGGTTGCTTCTCTATTTTTCTCCGATGGATCATTGTGTCACTTTGATTGAGGCAGATATTTTTTTCAGGTTCATTCATTATTAGGATCGATCTTTGGCTCTGTCGAACTCAGGATAGGCTGGCTTCAGGTTGCTTCTCTTTTTCTTTCATAGCAGCAGCATGGGATTTGTCTCTCCTTCCCTTCTGTAGATGCATTTTTCTGGAGACTTTCCAGAGAAAGGAAAAGTAGTTTGTACTACTCAAAAGTCATATCGTGGATCTTTTCTCTAACTGCTTGACTTTTAATTAATTAACTGCTTGACTTTGAATTAATTAACTGCTTCTAACTGCTTGACTTTGCATTAATTCTCCAACTGCTTAACTTTGAAGTTAATAATTTGAATCAATTACTCTCCCTGCTTGACTTTGAAGAATTTGAATTGAATTGAATTCCCTGGTTCTTTTTCTTTGCTCTATATATAATATTTTTTTCTAAGCAAGGCTTTGTTTTCTATATATATATATTTTTAACACCTATAATATATTTTCCTTGGTTAGAAACGAAAACAGACCGCATGATTGATTTTTCCTTTTTTTAATTACATCAGTTTAAAGATTTTTAGGATTTACATCAGTTTGAAGATAAGACAACAATTCAACACTCCCATGCAACGAGCTGCGTTGATCTTTTACCAAAAATAGGTGACACAATCAAGATAAGATTACACAAAGTTATAAAATCTTACTTGCCTTTTAATTGCCTCAAGGATGAGAAAAAAATGAATTCACACTTACATGCAACTATATTTTTCAGAATATTTATGAAAAAAAAGCAGAGTCATCAAAATGTTATTCGCAAGGAACAAACTGCCTTTAGGATAAAGATATACGACAATGGAAATATATTTTTCTTTCCAAAAATATATACATAAAAAAATGCACTTCAATAGAACAATTTACACATACATAAGTCCACTCATTCGTAAAGTCATACACCTGCACCTGCATATATCCCCTTTAGCAAACAAGCAAAAATAAAAAAATGAAAAATTAAATATGAGTTTTAAAATATATATATGTATACTAATTTTACCAACTAACATGAAGCTCTGTGTGTTCATACACACTGAATGCTTCAATATCTAATTTACAATTTATAATATCTTGACCTATTAAATAAGATTCAGAACAAAAGTTAAACTGTGCTCTCAACAGAGAAAAACTGTTGCAAAACCTATAAGAATTTTAATTACTTTTAGAATTCTATAACACTTAAGCATTTAAATAAATTAGTAAACATATCTGCTATTACATTTTTTCATTCATTGTGATTCTTTCATTATTCAAATAAAATCCATTACCCTTTTTCCTACATTTGATTTTCTTTACATATCCAGTTTTAAATTACATGCTTAGTGTAACAACTAATATAATCAATTTATTCATAGAGTATCACATTCTCATTCATTTAAACTTTCAGACAACACTCTCTAAATATTTACTTAAAAATAAATTGAAGTTTAAAAATTCAATTCACCTCAAGCCACATTAACATTTTTAAAGCCTCATTCAGAAGTTCCCATTGCCTCTTTCTATTATTCATTATGGTGCTTGTCACCGAAAGTGTACTCAGATTTAGGATACAATGGTATGAAACAACCCATTTTGTTACACATATGTACTTAGTACACAAAAGAATTAGATATAAAAGTGAAAGAAAGACTAATATGATTCATTTATTTATATTGATTTATTTTTTAGTATAGACAATATTTGTTTCAATTCTAAACCCTTCATGCCTTTCAAGAGCCATTCTCTTTGCTATAATCCAGAACTATCTAATACGAACTAAATAATTATATCCTGTGATCCTATTATATTTATACTCTATTAAAGTCTCTATTAATGAAGGATTTGAATTTAAATCATATAATGGTTTTTTGGTACATTATAAGTTAAGTATTATTAATTTTATCTTCTTCTTTTCACTTTCTTTACATCTTTCTTTATATATTCATCTATAGTAAACGTTTCTATATACTCTCCTCATATACACTTCAATGCAATTTTTATGTAATTCGTCTTTTTTGATAACGAAATTAGAGGTAAATATAAAAATAGAATGGGATAAAATAATAATGTAAAAAAAAATATGTATATAGATATGTATATAAAATAATGGTTATATGATTATGCATTTAAATGTTTGTAATTCAGATGAAGACTGCAGGACAGTCATAACTGTAATGAAAATAAAGAAGAAATTACATAAACATTGCATTGAAGTGTATATTAGGAGAATATATAAAAAAGTTTAATATATATGAATATAAGTTTAATAGTTAAAACAAAATCCTCTCTACACTTTGATCAAGAATAAATTAAAATATATTTATAAATGGCATATTTTCCTCCAATTATTATTTATATACCATCTAATAGTCCCACTAATACAATATAATATTTATACAGATTGAATCTGCATAAATATATAGAGGTGTAATGGAATATGTTATATATTTTAATATTTGATATTTTAAGAGAAATTGGACGATTTTTTTAAAATCCGAGTATGTATGATTGTTTGTTAAAATCAAATTTATATAGTTATTGTTTTGATTAAAGCAAAAAAAAAAAAAACACTTTGAAGTTATATTTGCTAACAACTATCCTTTAATTTTTTGAATTATTTGTAATAAACCATTTTCTGTTTTTCAGGACCAGGATTAGTATTTGTTGTTTATCCAGAAGCCATTGCAACACTGCCTGGATCCAGTTTCTGGGCCATTTTATTTTTTTTCATGTTACTCATGTTGGGTTTAGATAGTGCGGTAAGTTGCTGCAAAAATATTTGCTTAAATCTAGAAAAAAAAAATAGTTATGTATTAATAAACAGCTTTCTTTTAAGAAAAGGTTTTTAAAATAGTTTTAAAAACTGTTTTTTTTCACTACATGTTATTATTATTATTAGTAGTAGTAATAGAAGTAATAGTAGTAGTAGTAGTAGTAAAGTAGTAGTAGTAGTAGTAGCAGCAGTAGCAGTAGTAATATAGTAATAGTAGCAGTAGTAGCATGGTGATGATGGTAGTAGTAGTCATATTTGTAATAAGTTTTAATGTATGTAATAAATAAATTATTATTATTATTATTATTATTATGATGATGATGATGATGATGGAAATTTATATTGCATTATAACATGATTCATTAAGATAAAGTGTAAAAAATATTCATTTTTGCAAATGCTTATTTATTAATACAAGATATTCTCACTCTTTACTTTCAATTGAAATCAGAAAAGTCATTAATTAATATAATTGCACCAAATTTTCAAAAATTATTTAATTTAATTAGGATCTTAGCTTAGTAAAACAGATACTTTTTTTTCTATATACAAATATAATTTTAAAACAGAGATACTT
Organism: Epiperipatus broadwayi; assembly: GCA_028023455.1. NCBI lineage: Eukaryota > Metazoa > Onychophora > Udeonychophora > Euonychophora > Peripatidae > Epiperipatus > Epiperipatus broadwayi. The sequence goes on from JAQFVV010013395.1 coordinate 72,127, forward strand.
ATTTTATTATATGTGAATTTTTCTTAAATAATATTTTTATATTCAAATAAACATATATCAACAAAATAAAAACCAGAAAGACAAAACTTATTAAGAAAAATGATATAACAATTGATATTCCTAACTTTCAAAAACATTCCAATGAATTTAAATTAAAACCTGCAAATAATTTTAGAATATTATTAGACTTTGAAGATAGTTCAGACTTAACTGAAATCAATAAGAAAATAATTGACACTCTTTTATGAATTGAAGAAAAATAGGTGGTATAAAAAGCAGCAATTTACCTGTATAATTTCTAATGAGATAAAATAATGTATAAAGAAAAGAAAGAATAGGTAATTAAATATTTAGAGTTTAGCAAAATGATATGAAAGGAATTAATAATAATATAAGAAAATATAATTGTGAATTGGTAAGGAAAGTTATAGAAAAGAATGAAACTTTCAAAAGTGGAAACTTCTCAATATTCATGGAAAGTTACTTTGGCAATAAGAAGATATGCTGAAACTATTATTAAAAAGAGAGATGACATCATGAAATGTGTGGAAGAGTTCTATTAAGAATTATGTAATAATAAATAACAAATCAATAGAATATCTCTTGCAGATGTTATATCTTCTGTAATACCTAATATTTTAAATGAAAAAATGAGATATGCAATTAAATCTAGGAAGAAGTAAAACTCCAAGAAATGATAGAAGTATTATTGATATCTTTAAAAAATGAGGTGAAGAAATAAAGAAATTGTTGTCAAAATTATATATGAAAAGTGTAAATAATAAAGATGTACCAGATGATTGGAAGAATGCATTGATATTTAAGAAAGATGAAGACATCAGAAATAAGAGATTTATCAATCTTCTATCAGTTCTTTATAATGAACTTTGGATTCTAATCAATCAAAAAGACTAACAAAATTTAAAATGGTTTTAGCACAGTGAATCACTTCTAAGTACTGAAAAAAGTTGTAGAAAAGTCCAATGAATATGAATTCATCATTTTGTTTTGGATTTGTAAATTACAAAAGGGCATTTAATTCAACAAACATTTCTACAATGATTAAAGCATTGCATCAAGATATAGAACTATGATAGAGTTATATTCTAAAGACTATTTAACAAAATATAACACAGATCACATGGTGATAGTAAGAATATTAATATTAAAAAGATTGTATACCAGGATAATCCCATATTTTCAAAACTTTTTATAGCAATTGTGGATTAAACTGAGAAGTTAAAGTAAATGAAGATTATTTAAGTTATTTTGATTTTGAAGATGATATGATTGTTTTTAAATAATGTTTTAGAGCTTCAGAAAATGTTACAAGAGTTACCAAATAAAAAAAAAATAGGATTAAAGATAAATGCTAAAAGACTAAAGTATTGTTCAATGGATTTTCTCAAAAGAAGAAAATAAAGATTGGTAAATTAAAAGAACTGGTTTCTACTTCAGATTGAAATGTAATGGGTGAAATTTATCATAAAAATAAACTTGATAGAAATAATTTAATACTAAAAGAAAATATGCCTAAATATTTCAAAAGGAAGATTTCTCTTATTCTTTTCTTTTACTTTCTTTGCATATCTTCATATACATATATTGCTTATAATACTTCTTTCATATACACTACAATGCAAACAATTTTTTAAAAAAAAAACTTTTTTATTTTTCTTACAGTTTCAACTGTCTAGCAGTTTTCATCAGAGTTTTATCAAACCTCCTCTGCTTTAGGAAGTTTGATAAAGCTCTGATAAAGACTGCTGGACAGTCAAAACTGTAAGGAAAATAAAAAAAGTTTTTTAAGAAAATTTGTTTGCATTGAAGTGTATATGAAAGAAGTATTATAAACAAAAGGAAGATTATATATACATATATATGTTTTATCAATTTTTATTTATGGATGTGAGATTTAAACACTTAACAGAAGTGCACTACATAAACTTACCACTAATTAATGAAATATGGAGAAATGTATATTAGAAGTAGCGAGACATGGATGAGTGAACAAACAGATGTTACTGACATCATTGAAACAATTAAGAGACTAAAATGGAGCTGATCTGTATATATTACTAGAAAAGATGATAACATATGAATTAAAAAATAAATAATAATACTTCTGTATAAATATAAAATAAAATAACAATTCGTGTCAATTGTTAATACAGAGTTTCTTTAATATAAATAAAATAATAACAAATAATATTTCCAAGTGCTTTCAACTCTTACGAGTCCTTATCAAGGCAGTGTAAAAAAAATTCTATTTTCTCCTAGGTGATGAATTTAACATTTCATTGTATTGGCCAGGAACAACTAATTGGAAAGCTGGTTAATTTTGAATTCATAACACAAGATGAATTTTGTATAAGATATGATTCTTTAATCTTGTGTTTTTTATCATGTGTTTTATGCATTAATATTGTAAAATCCTTTGGACTACATATATGGCCTGTATTATTTTGGTGAACATAAAAAGCTGAATAAACTGTATCATCTTCTCTTGCTCTATTATACGTATATTTATGTTGTTGAAGGCGATATTTAATATTTGTTTTGGTTTCTCCAACATATATTGCACTATAATTTATTTGTGGGCATCTAATAGAGTATACAACACTGCTTTTATCCTCCTTATTTATTATTTCCTTAAAATTATTTATTAATCTATTAAGGTTCAGTGGAGTTCTCCATGTTAATTGAAAATCTTGACAATAGAAAGAGAAGACAATTCTAGTATTAAATACTTAGATTTGCAAATATCAAGGTAGATGATAAATTAGTATATAAAATGGTTGTAAAACATATAGATAATAAAGGTTACATTTATCCAACATCTAATGTTTGTTTAGTACACAAATTAGCTGGTTTTAGAGCTTTTTTAACATGTAATCAATGACTCTGTTCAAATGAAATCTTTATGAAAGATAATATAAAATGTTATATGCAAGATTTAATATAAGTGGGTTATAATAAACAAATGCTATTATCTGTTGTATTGAAGCATTATAATCAATGTCATAATAGTGACCATATAAATATGAATAATAAACCATGGATGTCATTAGCTTTTATTCCCAATATTAATAAAAATATAATAAAAGTTTTAAGTCAAGATTTTCGATTAGCATGGAGAACTCCACCTAACCTTAATAGATTAATAAATAATTCTAAGGAAATAATAAATAAGGAGGATAAAAGTAGTGTTGTATACTCTATTAAATGCCCACAAATAAATTGTAGTGCAATATATGTTGAAGAAACCAGAACAAATATTAAATATCGCCTTCAACAACATAAATATATGTATAATAGAGCAAGAGAAAATTATACGGTTTATTCAGCTTTTTATATGTTCACCAAAATAGATCAGGCCATATATGTAGTCCAAAGGATCTTACAATATTAATGCATGAAACACATGATAAAAAATGCAAGATTAAAGAATTATATCTTATACAAAATTCATCTTGTGCTATGAATTCAAAATTAACCAGCTTTCCAATTAGTTGTTCCTGGCCAATACAATGAAATGTTAAATTCATCACCTAGGAGAAAATAGATTTTTTTTTACACTGCCTTGATAAGGACTCTTAAGTGTTTAAAGCACTTGGATATATTATTTGTTATTATTTTATTTATATTAAAGAAACTCTGTATTAACAATTGACACCAATTGTTATTTTATTTTAACATATGAATTGAAATTTTAAATCAGATTTCAATAAAGAGACTGCTTATGAGATGAATGGATGAAATAAAAAAAGAATACTGGTATGAGGCTAGAGATCAGAAAAATTGGATTAGGTTTAGATCTTCATTCTTTAGTAAAATGATAGTAATTGAAAGTGATGGTAATAATAAAATAAAAAAATGTGTAAGCATAAACCAATTAAAAATTTAAAAAGTTAAAGTGCATTTAGGTTTTTGATAGATGACAATAAAAATACTGACTTATAATTACATTGGTTACAATTTTCATTAAACAAATTTTTGAAAGCAAAGCCTCATTTCCCAACACTAATGATTTTTTTAATTTATTGGATGCATAATAAGATATTTTTGAAGTGTCCATATCTTTAAAAGGCTTTATGATAAAAAAGAATAAATTTCCATAAATATTTAAATTACTGTTTCATCGTTTATCCTTCTGAGCAATGGACTTTTTTAAATACAATAAATGATAGATATCTAAAATGTATATCTATTTTTAAAATTTTAGATAAAAAGAAATTTAATGATTATTCGCTGAAATACTGTAAACATAAAGTATAATTTAACATTAAATTTAAGTATAATTCGGAGAATATAATTCAAAACTTCATTATAATAATAAAGGTATGTTCACTGATTTGCTATATTTTATATTTATAATTTTCAATTCTTATAATGCTTTGATAAATCACAAAAGTGTTCAATCTATCTCTAATTATGTGGGTGGAAGAAGTCTAATATTTCACTCTTATAACACTACTCCAAATCTGCACATTACTTGGTAGTGCCTATCATAATACTATCTAGCTTTTCCAAAGAAACTTGATATATACAAACCTACATTATGATCAACTCATGATAGATACATGTATGGAAATGTGTATATGAAGGCATGTTTATAATTGGAAGTCTTTTATGTGAAGACAGGCTCAGGTTTGCATATATTAAGATTATTTGGAAATGCTGGATGGCATCATAATAGGCTCTGCCAGGCTGTGTATAAATATAGAATAGTATTTAGTCTTATGAAAATAAAATACTAGAGTTTCTTCTCCTCTTCCTCATAGTTAAATTAAAAATTAATGGTATTAAGGTATAATGAAATACAACAAAGTTGCAATATACACTATATCAATATACTCTATTAAAATTATATCTTCTATTCAAAAGAATGTAAATAAACAAAAAAAACAGAAACATTAAAATTTATAAATTTAATAAATTTTGCAATATGGCAGTAGCCATTTTTTTTTATCAAAGTATCATATATGGTCATATTTATTAATAACATTTATTCAGCTTACAGAAAAGCACATTTTATTATTCACTTTTTAGTTTTTCTATGATGTATTACAATATTTTATGTATTAAAACATTTTCAATGTGTAAAGCTAAAAGTTTTGTATTTTTTATTTTTTGAAGTGATAAAATAAAAACTAGCATTTAATAATAATAGAAAACTTAGTTTAAAGAGTTTAACTGAGAAATGAAAATAGATGATGATGAATAAGGATAGTTATATTGATTAGACTAATATAGCTATTTTATTGGTGAAAAAAAATTATTGAAGAAAAAAGATATCAACTAGAGTGTGTTTAATTGAAATTCATTTTATTAAAAAAAATTAAATAAAGATGTGGTATGATGAGTTTTTATTTTTAAATTAATGAGTGGATACACGTAATAAATATATAAGGGAGTATCCAATATTTGTAACCCAAATTTTATAATAAAAATTGTTTATTTTTTTAAAGTGTTATAAATTTAATCTCTTTCCAATTACTGTCCATTTGATGCAATACACTGGTTTAAATGTGTTTTTCATTTTTCAAAGTAGTCTAGAAATATTTGCAAAGTGATGCCTTTTAATGTATGCATTGTTTTTTTTTTTCACAACTTCATAGTTTTCAAAAAAAATTTTTGAGGCATTTTTTCATTTGAGAGAATAAAAATATCAAATGAATATGTCTACTAGTAAATAAGCTGTATTATGCTGACTTTCATTATAAATTGTTTCACACTCAATGTTTTGTGTGCTGATCCTTTGTCATGGTGAAGCTTGCACTCTTCATTTTACCGCAAAACAGAACATTTACATTTTACCACATCATGTAAACATTTCAAATGTTGCAGATAAAATGCCTGACTATTATAGACTAATTCTGATAGAAAAATGCTGTTTGCCTTATAAAAAAAATCAGCATTGTTTCGACAATGGACTTCACTTGCCATGTTTTTTGGGATGTAGTGAATTTGTCACTTTCATTAAATCACTTGTAAAGTTGTGTTTTCATGAGATCAGCTTGCTTGTAATCTGTTTCAAGCTTTATAGCCTTTTCCTGCTGTTTCCCCTAAAAGAAAACAATTTCACATTATTCCAATTTTTCAGTCAATACAAAAATGACAAATATGTAAAACACACTTTACAAATAATGTACTATGTAGCACCACAATTTTACATAGTGATGTCATTTGGAATATTGATGCAAAAGGGTCCTTGCAAGATATATGTAATAGCAGAAGCATATACTACAACAGGCATGCATACCAGAGAACTATTCCAGTTATTCTGAGTTCCTCTCATATATAATATGTACTTGTTCAATTTATTATTAATAACTATATAATTATTATTTAATTTTACATAAACTTAATCTTATTTATGCATAGTATATGAACAAAATTTGTCTGAGTTTTATAAGTATATGTGCACGTGTGAGAAATATTGTGCCCTTGCATTTCAGTAAAATGATACATATTCTATTGCAGGGGTCCCCAACACTATGCCTGCAGGCACCATGATACCCACAGCTATTTTACATGTGCCCACCATATCTGAAAATGCTAAAAAATTATTTATCTGATATAAATAAATTTAATTTTTAAAATTTCTTAGAAATTTTTGTATTATATTGTAATCAAATTGTAAGGCATATTATATTTTTGCGGTGTAAAAGAGTCTATCTCTTGGTCCACCAAGTTCAGTCTTTCTCTGTGCACTGAACTAGCACAGAATAAGTAAAGTTAACACATACACCAATCTCTCTGCTTTGTGCATATTTATAAATTATATCTGTGCATACAAGTTCACTATTTTGAGAAACACTAAGTCAGAGTTGGATTCAGAATAAATTTAATTACTCTTTATTTTTCAAAAATCAAATTTTAAAAATTCTAACTCCAAAATGAGTAAAAGACAACGAACCTATAATTTTAATACTGACTAGGAATAATCACCTTGTTTTGTCAATATTAAAGATAAAGGTGTTTGTTTGTTGTGTGGCAGTAGTGTTGCAGTGGCGAAAAATATAATATTGAATGTCATTTCCAGACAACCCATTCTTTTAATACTAGCTATCCACTTAAATCTAAATTAAGAAAAAAAAATATTTCAGCTAAAATCAAACTTGTCTGCCCAACAGTCAGTTTTCATTAGGCCTGTGGTAAAATTTAAAAATACTACTATTGCTTTTTTGAAAATTTCTCACATGCTCGCAAAGAAGAAAAAGCCTTTTCAGGATGGGGTATTGTTAAAAGAAGCATTTTTAACTAGTGCTGATTGCTTATTTGAGAGATTTTCCAACAAACATGAGATTATTACAGCAATACAAGACTTACAGTTGTCTGATAACACCGTCACAAGAAGAATACACAACATTTCAAAAGACTTGCAAACTCAATTAAAGAGTGATTTGGAGATATGTGAATGGTTCTCACTATGATTTGATGAGTCTACAGACATAACAAACACAGCACAATTAGCAGTTATGGTGAGAATATTTAGTGATTTTAGTGTAAAAAGAAGAATTACTAAAAATATTACCAATGAAAGGACAAACAGCAGGCAAGGATATTTACAACACATTCTTAATATATGCAAAATCGATAGATATGCCTTTGCACAAGCTGCAGGCAATAAACACTGATGAAGCACCAGTAATGATTGGTAATGTCAATGGATTTATCGCCCACTGCAAGAAAGACAAATCATTTCCTAACTTTATGTCTTACCATTGCATTATCCACCAAGAAGTTTTCTGTGGTAGGATATTCCCCTTTGGACACATCATGAAAGTATTTACTATAATAGTGAATCTTATATGAGCAGCCCCTTTACAACATCACCTTTTTAAAGACTTATTGGAAAATTCTGAAGAACTGGATCTTGTACTTTATAGTGAAGTATGTTGGCTTAGTAAGGATAAAACTCATTCAAGATATCAATTTAATTGAAGAAATAAAAAAATTATCTCAATTCTAAAAATCAAAATTTTGTTGAATTAACGAACTCTTCCTGGCTTGTGAATTTGGGTTTCATCACATATATAATGGAAAAATTAAATCATTCAAACTTGCAGCTGCAGGGAGAAAATGTACATATATCTACAATGATAGGATCTGTAAAGTCATTTAAAGCCAAACTGGTTTTGTGGATATCACATCTGCAAATGAAGAAACTTGTACATTTTCTAAATATGGAAAAAATGATAGGCGATGCTGAAATTAACTTTTCATCATTTGTTGTCAGTCTTCAATTACTTCAAAAACAGTTTGAAAAACGATTTCAACAGTTTAATATTATTGGTCACCTTTTTTGTCAATCTTTTTACTGGTCAAGTAAATGTAACCAAACTAGCTGCACAAATTGCAGAGCATGTTCAAGTTAGGGCAGAAGAACTGGAGTTAAAAATTTTGGATCTTCAGAATGACATTGTTCTAAAATCCAATATATCAGATGAAAACTTCTGGAATATAGTTGACAGAAATAAATTTCCATTTTTGAAAAGAGCATCATACAAAATAAAATTGTTTCTTTGGTTTCACATACTTGTGTGAATCATTGTTTTCAACTATGAATACCATAAAATCAAAATACAGATCTCGACTGAGTGACGAACATCTTTATGATTGCTTATAAACAGGAATATCATCATACTCTCCTAATTATGAAGCAATTGCCAATGAAGTGCAGTACCAAAGGTCACATTGACTTGTAATATTATATATAATTTAGTAATTTACATAAAAATATAAACGTTAATTATATGTTAAAATTTTATTTTTGAAATAAATATTTTTTTGTACATTATGTGTATTATTAACAATATCCAACTATAAATTTGCATTAAAAAAATAAATGGTGCCCACCACCTGGCTGGTATTATAGAATGTGCTCTTAAGTGCAAAATGGTTGGGGACCCCTGTTCTATTGGAATTAATTCTGATCAACAAAATGAGCTATTATATATATATATTATAATGATCCAAAAGAAAGTGGAGAACAGCAGTCTATGATATCTGCACTACAGGGCGCCATCTAGGCATTTGAGCCTAGAAAAATTTATAAAGTAGGCAGATACGCGCTGTTAAAATTCCACTTTATTTAAATATTTAGATCGTTAGTCCATTGTCACTAGCTTAGTGGAGACACAGAGATAATAATCTATATCTTTAATTTATATCGTAAATATAAAAAAAAATAAAAGCCATTGCCAGAAATTAACACATAAAAATATTTATTTACGCACATATATAATCATTTTAAATTTGAGGAATAAATTTATTGTTTTAAATTTTAATATTCATTTTTGATTTAAATTATTATTTTAAGATTGTTGAGTATGAATGAATTTAATATTTTTATTAAGATCGTGGAGTATGAATAGACTACATAGATCTGCATTTGAAAAAGAAAATATTCTTCCCATATTAACCTTAGGCCAAAAGTTTGCAGTCAAACCGGCGTCAATCCATTTGATACATTTATGTATTCAATGTAGCATGAAAATACAACAGCACATATATACTATACTGTCAGGAATTGACATCTGAACAGTATAGTTAGAGAAGACATTGACTCTTGTCCAATACAGAAATGTCACATCTGTATGGCAAGAAGAACAATAAAATAAAAACTCCATAGGAAGGGACCATGGTCCTTTTTGCTGACTTACAATCCCATCCATAGGCAAAGGGTTGGTGTGGTGTATACAGCAATTCTGCACACAGTGAAATTCATACTACATCTACTAATTACACAAATATATCCAATCCATTGAGCTAATTCAATTACAAAATGAATAACCTAAGATTACCCTCCCTTAATATAACTTTACAAAACTATATAGCCATTCACGCCCGACTTAAATTTAACATTTAGATACGTTCGCACAGATGAATTTTATAAAATTTGTTTTATAATGTTGAGTATAGATCGGCTGCATAGATTCCACAGTTAAAAACATTCCAGAATAAACATAACCAATCAAAATACAAAGTCATTGATAACGTCAATTGCAGAGGGAATACAAAAAACCCAATAGCATTCATCATAAGATGCCACAGTGACATCGATGACCTATATATTCTAATTGAATATGAAAACCACAACATAATTAACTGCTAACGAATCCATGCAACGTCCATACCCAACTTAAATTTCATCATTTAAAATTTAAACAATAAATATTAATACAAATAAACATAATAAAATGGAAATGATTTTTTTTTAGCAAACAAATATGTAAAAATTAAACACTTATAATTAATTTGAAACATATGTCAGAGAAAAGTTCTTTTTTTAAAAAAATTTAGATTAACTGATCAAATCTTTAAAGTTCTTAATTACTTCAGATTTTAAAATCATTCTGTTCAATTGCTTGTGGTAGAAGAGTCCAGGTTTCTGTTGGCAATTCCCATGAAAACTTTCATGGAAAACTGGTCTGATTTTCTGGAGGTAGCATTATCTGGTTTCATTCTGGTATCACAGTCTTTTCATTTTTAAGATAAGTGAGAGAGAACGACAAGTGTGTCTTATCATTCGTCTCACCAAAACAAGCTGGAAAAACTGTCAGGAAAACTGTATTTCTCTTTTTATAGTATCCACACAGATTCAACCAACAAAACGTCACTAATTCATCATTTTCATTAGGGTCCGGGCTGAGGCTTGGTGCTTCCATTGGTCAAGCTAATTTCTCTTTATTCTCTTATCTAATTTTCATCTGACTTTTTAATTACACAAGAGCCCCAAGGCTAGCTTGCTTTTCAATTAATAAACAATCATTTCCATTTACAGATTACAGGAATTAATTAATACCTGTTTTTATTTTTACTTATGTTATTTCTTTATTAAAATATTTCTATATTTAAATCTTGTATTTTTTTATCAAAAAAGTATGTTCAAATACTTTTTTTTATTTATAAAAAAAAATATTTTTAAAGTTTTGCATCTATGCGAATATGTATATACGTTTAACAAACATTTTAATTTTAGTGTTTAGTTTTTTTTTAATACATTTATGTTTATTTGCGAACTTAAAAGTTTTTATTTCAAATTAATGTAACGGCATATTTATATATCGTTACATATCAGTAAACTTCCTCAAAAAAACAAAGACATTAAAAAAAAAAGAATTTACTTAGTGTTAGTAATTACGTTACACAAATTGATTATATGAAAATTTCAAAAAGACAAAACTTTTTTTAAAAGACAAAACAGTAATTACACCCAAATGTAATGATAAAAAAAAATGTTGACTGTTGATTCCTTACTACCATCTAAATTTCTGCCCCCTACCTTCCAAATTTTTTTTCTTCTACTTTTAACTATTACTTACGCAAGTTGAACGATTAGATTTTAATTTAACAAGACTTTTTTAAAAAAAATTATGATTTATATTTATTATTACATTTTATTCCTCACATTTATTTTTACATATGCACAATTTTTCTTACTGGCAGTACCTTTAAAACAAAATTCAAAGTATAACTTTATATTAATACAAAAAATATATTTATATTTCAGAAAAAATATTATGGGCATGATTTATCTTTAAAATTTTCAGGGCACTCGGTGGTTTATTAAAGATCGGCACACATTGGGTAGCCAGTTATAACAATCTAAAAGAAAGTGGAGAACAGCAGTCTACGATATCTGCACTACAGGGCACCATCTAGGTATTTGAGCCTAGAAAAATTTATAAAGTAGGCAGATACGTGCTGTTAAAATTCCACTTTATTTAAATATTTAGATTGTTAGCCCATTGTCACTAGCTCAGTGTCGATGCAGAGATAATAATCGATATCTTTAATTTATATCTTAAATATAAAAAATAAAAAAAAGCCACTGCCAGAAATTAACACATAAAAATATTTATTTACGCACATATATAATTATTTTAAATTTGAGGAATAAATTTATTGTTTTAGATTTTAATATTCATTTTTGATTTAAATTATTATTTTAAGATTGTTGAGTATGAATGAATTTAATATTTTTATTAAGATCGTCGAGTATGAATAGACTACATAGATCTGCATTTGAAAAAGAAAATATTCTTTCCCTTATTTAACCTTAGGTCAAAAGTTCGCAGTCAAACCGGCGTCAATCCATATGATACATTTATGTATTCAATGTAGCATGAAAATACAACAGCACATATATACTATACTGTCAGGAATGGACATCTGAACAGTATAGTTAGAGAAGACATTGACTCTTATCCAATACAGAAATGTCACATCTGTATGGCAAGAAGAACAATAAAATAAAAACTCTATAGGAAGGGATCACAGTCCTTTTTGCCGACTTACAATCCCATCTATAGGCAAAGGGTTGGTGCGGTGTATACAGCGTTTCTGCATGTAGCGAAACTCATACTACATCTACTAATTACACAAATATATCCAATCCATTGAGCTAATTCAATTACGAAACGAATAACCTAAGATTACCCTCCCTTAATATAACTTTACAAAACTATATAGCCATTCACACCGACTTAAATTTAACATTTAGATATGTTCACACAGATGAATTTTATAAAATTTGTTTTATAATGTCAAGTATAGATCAGCTGCATAGATTCCACGGTTAAAAACATCCCAGAATAAACATAACCTATCAAAATACAAAGTCATCAATAACGTCAATTGCAGAGGGAATACAAGAAACCCAATAGCATTCATCATAAGATGCCACAGTGACATCGATGACCTATATATTCTAATCAAATATGAAAACCACAACATAATTAACCGCTAACGAATCCATGCAATGTCCATACCCAACTTAAATTTCATCATTTACAATTTAAACAATAAATATTAATACAAATAAACATAATAAAATGGAAATGATTTTTTTTTAGCAAACAAACACGTAAAAATTAAACATTTATAATTAATTTGAAACATACATCAGAGAAAAGTTTTTTTAAAAAAAAATTTAGATTAACTGATCAAATCTTTAAAGTTCTTAATTACTTCAGATTTTAAAATCGTTCCGTTCAATTGCTTATGGTAGAAGAGTCCAGGTTCCTGTTGGCAATTCCCACGAAGACTTTCATGGAAAACCGGTCTGATATTCTGGAGGTAGGATTAGCTGCTTCCATTCTGGTATCAGACTTTTCATTTTTGAAATAAGTGAGAGAGAACAACAAGTGTGTCTTATCATTTGTCTCACCAAAACAAGCTGGAAAAACTGTCAGGAAAACTGTAATTCTCTTTTTATAGTATCCACACAGATTCAACCAACAAAACATCACTAATCCATCATTTCCATTAGGGTCCAGACTGAGGCTTGGTGCTTCCATTGGTCAAGCTAATTTCTCTTTATTCTCTTATCTAATTTTCATCTGACTTTTTAATTACACAAGAGCCCCAAGGCTAGCTTGCTTTTCAATTAATAAACAATCATTTCCATTTACAGATTACAGGAATTAATTAATACCTGTTTTTATTTTTTCTTACGTTATTTCTTTATTAAAATATTTCTATATTTAAATCTTGTATTTTTTTTATCAAAAAAGTACGTTCAAATACTTTTTTTATTTATAAAAAAAAATATTTTTAAAGTTTTGCATCTGTGCGAATATATATATATTTAACAAACATTTTAATTTTAACGTTTAGTTTTTTTTTAATACATTTATTTTTATTTGTGAACTTAAAAATTAATGTAACGGCATATTTATATATCGTTACAGTATATATATATATATGAGGAGATTGTGAAACAAAATATAGCAGATATTGTGACTCCACTATATATGCAATATAAAATATAGTAAATCAATGCTCATATCTCATTTTCTTTATAGTCTTCATACTTCTTTCACATCTCCACCTTTAGGCTGGCAGTTTCATAATCAAATTTAGTTGACATGAGCTTTTTCCTTTTAATAATTAGAATAAATTCATTTAAATAAATGTCTTATAAATATTTTTTTAAATAAATAATAAATGAGTATGCCCAGTTCAACTCTGAAAAAAAAGAAGAAAGAGAAAAAAATAGTAATGAGTTTTGCAATGACTATACAAACCAATTTCTGAATTCCAACATGTTAGTCCATTTTTTATTTACTTGATGTTGTACAATGTTGGTTGTCTTTTAATTTCTTCAACAAAATCTTTTTCTTTCTGAAATACATCAACACCATGTCTAATTATAGCTATCCAATGTATATTATTCTTTGTAATATATAAACTAATGGAAACAATTGATATTATACTTCTTTTGAATATTCTTGAAATAATCCTTATATTTTAGATGTGGTCTACTTCTTCATAAAAACCATGCTCAAATTTACCATAAACACACTTTTAGGGAGTTTTGCATTCTTCATTCATTTTATATTTCCAATCCAATAATGATATGATTTTACAACAATGGTTTCTATAGCATCATATCCATCAAGTTAAAAAACATTGATTAGTTTTATGATTTTGCCGTTGTATGTTTAAAACTTACAGAGCATCCTTAAATGAAACTTTTCTAATGCCTTTATGTTATACTGATAGAATTGCCAAATTTCACTTTCATATAATTAATTAGATAAAAACGGCAGTTCTATACACATATAACTTAGTTGCATAGTTATTTTCATGTGATGAAATATTCTATCTTTTAATTCGTTAAAAGCAACAGCACAGTTGGAGTCTATGTTGTACCTCAGCAACTAAATTCATCTTTCTACTTATAAAATTACAAGATATTTAAACTGATTTACATTCTCAAGTTGATAACTATCCAAACTAAAAGTTCCTGAAATTTGTTTTTGTTTCTGGCTGTTAAAAAGAACTTAAGTTTTTGTACATTAATTAATAAACCAAAATATTTATACGCTGCATACAAAGTACTAAGAACATTCTATAAATCGTCTTTTGAACTAGAAAAGGTAGTGAAATTATTAGCATACTATAAATCCAGAATCCAATAAGAAGTTCATGTTTTTACTTTTAGTCAACTCAAATTAAAAATTCCACCATCAAACTTGTATCATGTCTTGAGTGTATAATTAATTTCAGAAAACCACTGTCTTAAAAATTGGAAACAATGTTAGAGCAAGTATATATTCTTTCTTAATACCAGTTTCCATTTCAAATGCCTGTTTTTTTATTTTCCATATATACTAATAACCCTTTCTCTCATTCCATCATGTAGAAGTTATATAACAATAATAAATTTTGGTTAACAATAATAAATTTTGGTGGGTAACCAATTAATTTCAAACAATATCATAGATTTGTCTTATTGACTGAATCAAATATCCTGATCAAATTAATAAAAGCAATATATAAATTACTTTTTTGTTCCTAATACTTTTTTTGGATTTGATTGGCAACAAAAATCATGTCTATAGTGCTTCTTGATTTTTTAAACCCATATTGATTCTCTAATAACCATTTATCTATGACTGGAAGCAATCTATTTAACAAAATTCTTGAAAGTGCCATTGTTATAATGGGTAATAATAATATTCCATAATAATTACTGCAATCTTGTCTATTCCCTTTGATGTTAAAAAATGGAATAATAAAAGTATTGTTAAGATTGGATGAATAACTTCATAGGTGTATATATTCCTAAAAAAATTCAATTTTTAAAACTTCTCTAGGTATTTCATCAGAACCCTCAGACTTACCATTTTTAAGATTACAAAGGCTATTTTGATTTCATTAAGCTAAATACCTTTGTCCAAATCAAAATGATTAATAAATATGAATATCTCATTGAAAGTCATCATCTCAATTTTTGTATAATTATTCAAAAAATGATCAAAATACTCCTTCATCTCTGCAAATATCATTATCATATAAAAGAATGCCATTATTGAATTTATTAGGATTGTGATTGCATTTCTCAAGTCCATCTATTGCTTTCAATGCATGAAAAAGATCTAGAATGCTCACCATCAGTAAATGGCTAAAGCTTCATTGCAGTTTTAATTCACTAATCATTTTTAAGCCTTTTTGTCAGTCACTGAATTAAATAAAATTTTATTAACAATAATATAAGAAATGAACAAATAGTAATATTTTCCATACATCAGTGTTTACAGAAGCTGAATATAATAAAATATATATCTTAAATAATCAGTTGCACTTTTGATTATATTGTAATCCTTATCAACTTATGTTTTGCTAATACTAAGCTTCACAAAGAGGTAAATCCTCTTAAATTAATGATAGAGTTGTGGAGAATCATTTATGTACAAAACAGCTAAATATATTGGTAAATTACTGCAAAATATTTTGGAAGATATTCAGTTGCATCATCTTATGAATTTATTGATAGAATTACAAATATTGAATTAAATAATAATATATTTGGTGACTTCATTAGATGTAACAGAATTATATGGATCAGTTGATCATCATAATAGAAAATACATTACATAAAATTTCAATAAATCAACACATAATAAAATTTATTGTTGAATCACTAAAATTTATAAGTGATAATATTATTGTAACATATAATGATAGATTTTATAAAATAGGTAAAGGATGGCCTATGGAACTATCTATGGTTGCACAAATTTGTAATTATACATTGTTAAAATATGAAGAAGATATATTAAATTCTTGTGACTTTGATTTATGCTAAATGTGTAGATGATGTGTTTGTTGGTGTTTCTGCTGATGTTATTGAAACACTTTTATATAATCTGGTCTGTGTTTATCCATATTTTACTTAGTAATTCTACAATATATTCTCCTTCTTTCCTAACACACTTGTCCTTTTAACAAATCCAGGGTCATCAACTTAGAAAAACATTCTTATTCATATAAGGATTAAACTTTAAGCTCTAAGTATTTTTTTATTAATATTATAGGTTATCATTTGGAATGACCTAAAAAATATTTTGACCTTATAATCATTCTGAATCATTCTCAGAATAAGTGGATTTTCTATTCATTATTTTCTGGCTATACTTTTTAATTTTGCTTCTACATAATCAGTGTTCAAATTTAACAATTTTACAAGCAATCTGTCTACAATAATTAGTCTTCTTAATTCTATATTCCTCACATGATCACCATCTCTTATGCTAAATTTTAATCTTTTTGGTTTCATCATATTTTTCTTTCTTTATGCCGTAATACATAAAACACCATTATATTTTATTCTTTTAATCTGCTTTTTTATTCTATTATTTTAACATTTGAGTAGCACAATTTATTTTCTAAATTAGTCATTTCTTCACTTTTGATCTCATTTATATCATTTGGACATGATCAATCATGAAATGAACAGCACCATCCAAGGCGTCTGTGTCAATGCTATATTTATTTATAATATCAATATCATCATCATCTCTAACTAATGCTTTCTTGAATTTATCTTTATTTGTTTCATCCAAACTAGAGCTGGTTTTTATATCTTGTGACTCTTGAATTACATCACAATTAGTTTTCTCTAACTGCTCATCTACCACATTTTCTTTATTGTTTTCACTGATTTCTTCTATCACCTGGATTCTGTTATCTTTTATTTCTGTAATAAAGATTTTCTGTTTGTGTTTTTTAAGTTCTTCAAATTGTTTTTTATATGACCTTTCAGTTCTTTCTTTTGTTTAAACATGCTTTCGATGTTTTCTTTATTTTCTTTTAACATGCTCACGATCATTAAATCATGATTAAAAGTCTTGATTTTGTTTTCATGAGCCTACATTATTGCCTTATCTCTCACAATCATATATATATATATATATATATATTGTAATCTCTCACAATCATATATATATATATATATATATATTGTAATAGAGTTAGCTAATAGACTATTTCTACAATATACACACAAATAAAAACTTTAAATTTATTGCTTTTTTCTTTAATTATTTTGAAGTTAAAATGCTAATTCCTGTTTTACTCTGTAGCCCTTCTCTGTTATTGCTCTATATTTATTTTATCTTTACTGTATTGTTGTTACTTATTTACCTGCTCTACCAACCCAGTTCTTACTATTATCACTGTCCAAGATACCAATAGATTTATTTACTGATTCCCCCCCCCCATTTTTTTTGTCATAATTCCCATAAGACCATTTATTATTTATTTGTTACTTTATACATTTTATTAGCTAATTTATTTTTTAAATCAATATTTATGACTTATAAGCCTTTAAATTATATAGATATATACATATATAAATTTCTGACTAATATTAGTATTTTGAAATTGAACTGGGTTTAATCTCTATTTGTTTTGAATCAAGATAATTTCATACACAGGTCTCCAAATGTAATAAAATTGGCTAAAGGATTCAGTGTTCATCTAGGGGAAATGATTATCTGTTCATCAGTGATTAATGAATGATTGTGTACAAGGTGGAATGACTATAACAAAAAAATTATTACCATATTTGAAAATAGCCACAAATAATAATCAGATTAAAACTTATTTCAAGTCAAGGCCCATGCAGTTCCAGTCATATTTCCTGATCATTAGGTTTTCCACATTATTTTATTCTGATATAAATATTAATATAATATACTTGTATATCAAATGAGAAAATTTATAAGAAATATGCTTGATTAAAATAACAAATTTATTTAATATAACAATAAGAGAACAAAAGTAATATAACATCTTTTATATTTACATAATCAATACAATTACATTATACAATATACATTAGAGAAATTTAACATTTAAAATCCACTTTAAAAATCAATCAAACTTATATCTCCCCCTCCTTCTTCAAAACTGAATTTCTTTAATCTTAAAACTAACAATAAAATTATAACTTTCAATATTTTAAAATGTATGCTTTCATTCTCGTATATCTCTGAATTTAAATATATAACCAAGAGAGAAAAAAATTTCAGTATACAAATTTTCACTTAAATACGAAATAAAATTTCTTTTTATGTTGTACTTCAAATTATTATCTAATCAGTAAAAGTCATTTAACTCTCACCATATTTCTCATTTGTTTTTATGTTGAGCTTAATACTTTTTAAACCTTAATGTCTATTTAACAGTGAAATCTCTATCCGTAACAAATAATATTATCATAGTTTTATGTCTAATATAAATAATTTAACTTGAACATTTTTGCATAAACAATAAGTTCTTTTTTGGTAGTCATACTTTATAATAAAGGAGTCCAGGTATAAGTAATATGTGTTCATAATTTTATTCCTCAGTAATTTCTTCTTGTAATCCATAGCTGATTTTTAAACTTATTTATTTCTCTAATAATCAAGTATTGTTAAAACATCTGCAAATAAAATCCAGCATTAATAAATATAATTAGGCATTATTCAGTATCGGAGCATTATCACAGTTTCATAAAGAAATTTATACTTCCTGAAAGATGAAGTTATCACTCCAATTACAATTTTGCCCCTTCATTACAAATAAATTTGAATATACTCAAATACAATTTATTTTTCACTGCTGCTAATTTATCAGTCATGCAAAAAAAAAATCTGAACTAAACAAATTTTTATAGATGATAATATTTTTCTTTGTCTAGCAACCAGTGAAATTTCCATAGCAATCATTGAATTGTCTGGATTAACCTGTATTCATTTTATTAGTGTTTTATTTAATTATCACTTAATGTTTTGAAAATAATTAATTTTATTTTTGAATTATTATTTTAAAATAAACAACGAAATAAAATTTTCATTTCTTACAATTTATTTTTTTAACTTGTTAATATGATTTGCTTTAAAAATCTAATTGTATAAAAATAGTAGGCTGAATAAAGAAGAATATTTAAGGACATTATAATGACCAGGTTGACTATAAGAGATAAAATCAGACCAAGTATCATGTTCATAAGACCCAATTATAATAGTTGAAATTATATCATATAGAATAACTTGTTGAGTTATGATTTTGTAAATATATTTAAATCTCTATATTTCCATCTGGAATGATTAACTTTATCTTCCAAAAAAAAATATTTGAAGAATTTATTAAACTGATTGTAAACTATATTATTGTTTAGAGTTAACATTCCAAATGATTGAACAATATTCAATGATGAAAAGAACCTATAACAAAATTAATTTGAATTTTGTATCATCACTGAAATTATAACCATACCTAAAGAAGGCACCCATAATTTAAAAAGATTTGCTAACAATTCTTTCTAAATGAAGAAGAAAGGATCCATTACAAGAAATGACACTCCCAAATCTTTTTGCAATTCAACAGAATTAATTTTATGAGAATTAATAAAATTTTAAAAAAGGAAAAACTTCAGATTTTTTATAAATATGAAACAAGAGAACATTTATTAGAATTAATTGATATATTATTTAGATGACACAAAGCACTAAAGTTATGAATCTCTTGGTGAAAGAGAATGCAATCAATCACTGATGTGATTCCTCTAACGATTTTACAGTCATCAGCATGGCACAAAAGATAAGATTTCAGAATATTGTTAAGGTCATTAATATAAATATTAAAAAGTATGGGTGCAAAAATACTACCCTGACTAATACACCTAAATTGCATTCAAAATTAGATAAGATATTATTGTTGAATTAGCATAAATGAATAAAAAAGTTTAGTAGAAAACCCCATTTTATGCAATATGTGAAGAAGAATGGTGTGATGGTTTTTCACAAAGCAAAATAAATAACATTAAATATTTGCTTATTTTCAATTGTATAGGCAATGTGATAAATTGTTGGCATATTAGTTTCTACAGATCTATTATGAATAAAACCATATTGTAAAGAAGAAATGAACTTACTAACATCCAAAATAATTTCATTATAAACACACCTTTCAAAAATTCAAGCAATTATATATAAAACACAAATAGATCTATAATTATTAACATAATCACATGAGTCATTGTTAATGATTGGGATCATTTTGGCACACTTAGCAAAATGGGAAAAACACAGTAGTTAATTGAAAAATTAAAAATAAAGGCAAAAGGAGATGCAATAAATTCAGCTAAACCTTTGTAAATAAAGGCAAGAATATTATCATTTTCTAAAGTGAGTTTTAAATTGCTTGAAGGCTACAATAACATTGTCCCAGAGATCTGACCAGTCATGCAGTGAGCAATAAGAAAATTGCAAGATAATTTAGTTTTTGAAGATGTTATGTGATGAATATAAATCAGCAAAATATTTGGGAAAGTCATCTGCATTTAATGTGAAGCTATGAGTTATTTGAACTCTTTCCTTATTCAAGCCAGAGTTATTAAAAACAATCCTTTGGGTTAGAAGAAATCTTAAATTCAATTTTGTAATGCAATTTTGTAAATATCTTTTAGAAACATATTTAATCAATTTTTTGAAATTAATAAAATTATAGTCTGCAATAATATTTCTTTTAATAATCTAAATGAGAATATAAGAAAACCAAGGTGGAAAGCTTTTATGGCTAAAGAATTTATTGGGAATATATAAATCAATAAAAATATTAAGAATCTGTAAAAAGATAATCTCAACAATGATTTACATTATTATAGGAATTAATAAATTCCAATTAACTTTAGAAAACTTCTTACAAAATTCAATATAATTTACTTTTCCTATAATATTTTCTTGAAATATTAGAATAATTGTTTTTGAGTGATATATGTTAATATAAAACTCAATAAATAGATGATAAGCATCAATAGGAAAATTAGCAGAGATAAAGTGAAAATTACTAACTACTAGTGAATTACATAGAACATAATCCAAAATGTGATGAAAAGCATTAACAAATGGGTTATATTGCTTAAGACCCAAAATTTTACAAAACTAAAATTTTAGAAGTTTTAGAAGACAAAAAAGAAAAGTGTGTAGTAATTCCACCTGAAATAAATCTGGAATATTTAAGTCACCAGTAATAATAACATTATTATAGCCAATCAAAAAAATCTTCAAGTAGTGTCAGAAAACAATCAAACTCCAACAGTAACAAAGTGGGTTTAAGGTAAATATTACCTAAGATAAATTTAAAATTGTGATTTAAAGTAATTGCACTCCATGTAGATTCACACAAAAAAAGAAATAAAATGAAGTACTTTATTTGTTTTTAAAAAAGCATCTTTATGAATAGCAGTAGGAGGACTACCTCTTTGAGTAATATTTTTTATAGATCTGTCACTTCATAAAATATTAAATCTATTATCAAGAAAAGACTAATCAGGAAATTGTTGTTGCAAGAAATATAAGATCAAAATGTTCCATTTTCAAAAGATTGTTTAATTTTGAGCACATTTAGTTCATATTCCTCTAACATTTATATAATAGCAAGAAAGGTCTACCATATTATCCAGAAAGATAATAAAAATAAAGCAAAGAAAAAGAAAGAAAAAATAAGATAAAAAGATAAATTCGATCGAAGCTTAAAGAATTGGACAAAAACCTATATAAAAAATAATGGAAACAAGGCCATAAATTAGGGGGTATTATTTTATTGTGCATATATACAGGAACAGAATATAAAAGCAAGAAGACTTAGTATTATTCATATTAACTTTATGACAAACAATATTAGTTATTAAACTATTTTCAAAAAATAATGCGAATAATTCAATTTTACTCAATTTATTTACTATACAAACATACAGCATTATGATAGTTATGCAATTATACATAGTTAATATGCAAAAATATAAACAAGTATATTTATCAATTGTGTAAATATCTATGTAAGATTATTAATAAATTATTAATTATTTTTTTAAATCTTATTAGTGCCATCTTGTATTAGGTAAATAAAGCAAGTGATTTTAATGTGTTAGAACAACAAATGTTGAAGTAAAATAGATTAAATGTGCATGTTTATATAAACATTATTAATAGTAATATTTGAGATTTTAATTATTAAAATAATTTTTTGAGTGACAAGCTTATATAAAAATTTTCAGATCTTTGATCTTTCTTCTAATAGATAGGGGTTATTTAACTTAATATATTTAGAAAATTTATTGTAGAGTAATTGAATTCTGATAATATCCTATTTGGAACATGATTTCCAAACAACCAAGAGAGAAATAATTTATGCTTTGTAAAATAATTAAATTGTATATCCTGACTTAGACTAATATCCATAATTTTAAAATCTTTATTCCCATTACATCATTGTGATGATAATAATAATAATAATATTCTTTATTTATAATTTATTGTAAATTTATGATTTCATTTTTGTAGTAGTAGTAATAGTAATAGTAGTGGTAGTAGCAGCAGCAGTAATAGAAAAAAAATTAAAAGAAGCTTTATTAATTATTCCACTGAAAATTTTAAACTTTAATATAGTTTTTGTTTAAAATAAAGCATTCTTAAATTAATAAAAAAAGTACAGTGAATTTTAATTTTATTTTATATTTAGCATATTTATAATGATAAATACAATATTACAATCTATAATATGTTAATCAGATTTTCATTTGGTCATGCATGAAAGAAAAGGATAGATTTGCATGAATACATGTGTGCAATATGTTACTCATTTGTATTTGATCATGCATGAAAGAAAAAGATAGATTTGCATGAATATATGTGTGCATATTTTCACAATAATTTAATAAAAGGTTAAACACAATAATATCAGTAAATAAATATTAAAAATTCTTAATTTTTTTTATATTATATTTCTGAAAAACTTATTTTCACTATATGAATACTTGTTTTAAAAAAAAAGTATGTTGAAAGGCTGATCATCTCATATGTTGCTCATCTGCAATAAATGTCATTCATATTTCATTCTTACTAATAATATTAAAATAAATTCTATTTTTATCAAAAAAATTCTGATTATTTTTGTTGACAGATGGGTGGGATGGAATGTGTCCTGACAGGAATTTTAGATGAGTTTAAAAACTTTTTTAGTAAATACAAGCACAGCCGGATAGTGTTAACTGCTGTAGTCTGTTCTGTGTCATTTCTCATTGCTTTGGTTAACACAACACAGGTATGTAATGTAGCTTCATGCACACCATTTTAATATGATAATTTTTTTGCTCATTTAAATTGATTTCCTTTTTAGGGTGGTGCCTATATGGTACAATGGTTTGATGTTTTTGCTGCTGGAGTCTCACTTTTAGGAGCTGCTTTGTTTGAAGCTATTGCAGTTTCTTGGTTTTATGGTGAAGTTTTTTTAAATGTGTACACTTTGTAAATAATCTAAATTAATTAACAGACCAGAAAATTTTATCTCTATGCTATTTCTGTATGTGTTGATTTTTTATATTTTTTATAAAATAGATTTAGTTAGAGAAATCAAAATATATTTTAATATATGAATTTTTACAATGTAAAAGGCTAATTAACATTTATTATACATCTCTAAATATTAAAATGATAAAATAAAGTGTATTAAGAGAGGTCAAAATGGCTTATTATTTTTGATAATAAATAAATATTGCCTTTATATAATAGTATTAATTTTTCTTGGACAGAAAAATTGATATTCACTCATATACATGTAGATAAAAAATAAAATATTTTTTGAAACATCTGCCCATGATAAAATGAAGACATAGAAGATAATGCCCACCAAATTGGTAAGAGACTCTGCATTTTCTCTTTTTTGTTTTACATTCTGGTAGTCAAATACTCACTACTAATAATTGTAAAAATAGCTCTTATGGCTATGAAGTAGTTATCTGAAAAACATTTCATATATACTTAAAAATTATCAGCTGCTTGAAAAAATGTTAAGCTCCATCAAGATTTGAACATTATGTTGTGGCATACTCATACATTGATTTTAATATTTCAGATTTTTTATAACAATTTTATAGCAATAAATTTACTTATTTTTAAGTTCTTTCTAAAAACAAGTCACTTATTTTTAAGATGTTTACTCACTATTAATAGCAATTTAATTTGTTTCAACCATATGACAACTCTGCTCAAAATCAAACTTCTTTTACTTTTTTTAAACTAATTTAAGACAATTTGCATTTAAAAATTGAAAATTTGTTTGAAACCAATAATATTTGAAAAAAATTAAAAAATAATAACAATTTATTCTAATTAAACTCTGATGACTTTTGGGAGAAATAAATTAGTATTAAAATATATATATATATTTTTGTTTGATAAAAAATATTTTTAATAAATATGTTTTTATGGGTGCTTATTTATAGATCAGAGAGTAAGACATTTGATAACAATGCAGAGACTTTAGACCATATAGAAAAATATGAAACATATGTTGACAATAATGGAGAAATAAACATGTACCATTAACTTCATGGAAAAACTAAAAGGCTGATATGGAATCGAACTGGTCATGTGGTTAGAAGAGATAACAATAAATGGACAAATGAAAGCCTAAATTGGACTATAAAAGATTGTATAAGATCTAGAAGAGGCAAATTTCATTAGGATTCAAAAGACTGAGATATGACTAACAGATATATTAACACTACATTTTTTTTATTTTTAGTATATATGTGTGTGTGCAAGATTAAATACAGTATTTGAATCTTTCATGTAGATGGTTATTTGTTATGACTGTTGTAGCACTGATATTTTGACCAGATTTCACATGCTGACATTTGGATAATAAGAAAAGCTTAATTGCTATATTCCCCCCCCCCTATCACCACATATTTCTATTTCAAATTAAATATAAAAAAAATAGCATGATATATTTTATATAATGTGATTGCATACTGTAAAATATGAAATTATCTAATGGAATTTATTGATAATAAATTCTTGTGGAATGTTTCATTTAAGTATGTAACTGAAGCAATAATTGCATGTCGATCTAATGTAGGGTGTGAATGAAATGTTTATATTATATTTAATGTTTTATTAAAATAGATATAAAACTGAGCAAAGGTTTATTTCATTTAAATATTATAAATATTGTGTAGTTTAGAAAAAGTTCTCAAAATGTAATTATAATTATTTAGAAACTAATTGATTTGAATAGAATGTTATTAAATATTAAAGTAAATTTGCATTACTATAAATAATATTTAATTAGTAAAGTATCTCAGAATTTAGTTGTTTATTGATTCAAATTTAGTTT
Source organism: Epiperipatus broadwayi (assembly GCA_028023455.1). Taxonomy (NCBI): domain Eukaryota; kingdom Metazoa; phylum Onychophora; class Udeonychophora; order Euonychophora; family Peripatidae; genus Epiperipatus; species Epiperipatus broadwayi. The sequence continues at coordinate 98,095 of JAQFVV010013395.1, forward strand.
TATTCAATTATCAATCAAATAGATGTCTTAATCATACATCGTTGTTTAGGCAATGATGTATGATTTCGCTACTTATTGCAGTTTACTTTGAAATCATGAATGGATTTGTTGATGTCTGAGGTGGTGATCTCGTTTGCTTTCTTTAGTTTTAAATATAATCTGAATAAATTAGATTTTAATAGAGATTGTTAGTATTTTATGATAGTATAGTGGGCAAATTAAATAATTATATATGGAAAATATTGTTATTGCCTAGTGTGATCAATAACTGAGCAAGATAATTTTACACAGATTCTAATAGAGTCACTATTTGTTTATGCATGTTTTTGCTCTGTAATAAAGAATATAAATCTTAAGGGCATTTCTTTATAACAAATTTTGACTGAATAAACATAGAAAGGTAGTGAGATAGAAAATCCATTATTACTGTGACAAAGTAGCTACCCAATGATAGCCAATGAGATTATGTACAAGTGGCAATTATTATAAAATGCCAAATCAACTTTAGGGCTTTTATAAAATCACATTCCACATTTAGGCTAGATCTATATTGTTGTGAATGATGTCTCAATTCTGAGACATAGTAAAGTTCTTTATATTATCATCCCATATTATAATCACTAGTCCATTACAAAATGGTGGCCAATGATCGGGCTATATTTTATTCAGATTAAATTGATCATCTCCCCAGCGTCATCATTTTTTTCATCATGTTACAATATATATAAGATTGTATGCTTAACAAATGTTTAAATCTAAGCTTTCACACTGCACAAGAATTCAAGGATAAGATTATAGACAGTAGAGTATTACAGGATAAACTTTCACAAATAAAAGAATGAATTACTATTTTTAATATTTATATTTTCATTAAAGAAAAATATTCATTTAAATACAAAAAATATGAGGAAATTCAATTTAATGCTTTCACAAAAATCTTTCTGCATTATTGATTCTATTGTAGCATTGTACATATTTATTTTGATGACAACAAGATTATTTTAGATGGTAGCTTGATTGTCAAAAACATTTTGTAACTGCAAAATTCAAATTCAATTTCAGAAATATTTTATGGTTTAAGTTTTAAGTTAGATTTAACATCAAGTGATTCTCCCTGTATTAGTATAAATCATTTACACAGTGATTGGCAGACAAAAAAGGATTCAAGAACTTTATTCAAGGCCCTTAATATTTCACTGCAGTACTATTAAAATATAATTTCAATATAAGTTGTCTTCTGTCTTTTCACTAACTTAACTAAAACCAAATTTCATCCACCTAAAACTTTTCATTCTTCTTTCACAAACGAACTGCCTCCCTCCCAATTCACACCCCTTTTTATACCAAATGATTATAATGCCTATAAACCTAGATGGTTTTTATTAATTTTTTAAAATAAAATTTGTTGCAACACTTCTATAATGAAAATGCAAAAGATATAACTATAAGTTTTATCTTATGAACTGTTTTTAATCTTATAATCAGTTTTGGAATTTCTACTTCTCTGTAATTAATGATAATAACATGTAATAACTGAACAAATTTCTTTTGAAACATATTGTTTGTAATTAACTACAACTTTGTTTAAGTGTCTTTGCAATATAATTAAAGAAATAGTTACCTTCTTTTTTTTTAACTATTTTTTTTTTTTTTTAAGAAATGGATATTTCTAATAAAATGTAAATATTTTGTTTTATAAATGGTTTCTAATAAAAATTTACTTTACTTGGAACTGAATATTGCAAATTACTCCTCACATACACACACATATATATTTGACACACACGTATATAAAATCATTGTTTCGATTAATTTACTATTTCTAAAAATATTGATCTATTTTATTTACACTAATAAATTTACTCTAATAAATTTATAAATTTTTTTCAAATCTAATCGAATATAGTTTTAATTTTGTATATGTATAAATTATGCACACACTACTATAACATGACATATGCACACATGTACAACAGTGAAACTATTATAAAATTTAAATTTATATATATAATCATAATATGTCTACATAGATTTCAAAATTAAATGTTAATAATTCTCAATATTAAAAACATCAAATCAAATAATGCTTTATTAAAATCATAACCAGACTACTGCCAGCTAACATGAAGATTCTAAGAATCAGGGGTGCTATAAAGAGTGGGGTCTTTGCTGCAATTAGAATGGGAATGTTCCTGCTTCATGCCGTGTGGTTAACAGGAATTATTTTGGTTTTAAACAAGAAAATAAAGAACCATGGGAGGTGTGTAAAAAATTTATTCGAAGGACTATGTTTTGCGTTAACACCGGAAAAGCTCTTCGGGGGACACTTGGGGGCAACATAGGCCACTGGATGAAGAGCCTATTCTCAGGCATGCTAATTAAAAATCAATTCAAGATTTTAAAATGGTTCAGTTAGATGAAGAATGTCAAAGGATCATTGCCAATCAAAATATGGACTGCACAATGATCACTGGCTAAGACACTAAATGAAGAGCAAGTTGTTCTGATATAAAACTAGTACACAATAATTATAGACTAAGTTTGAACGATAAGCTTCTTTCTCTGGTCATGAAATTAATTTGTCATAATAATAACTAATGTATCAAATGGGTATATTTTCTAATTTGGAAAATTATTTACTAATGATTGTCATAATATGTGTAACAAATCCAAACAAATGTATACCAACAAGATTTATATTGTAATTGTACGTGTATTTTCCTCAATAAAAAAAAAAAAGACAAAAGCTTTTTAAATTTAATGTGAATGTTATATATATATATTATTTCATTATGTCCATCTGTCATATTAATAAATATATTTTATTGTTATTTAACTTCGTTATTAATTAATTCTTTATTCATGTGGCTGTATTCCATCTCTAAATATATACATATCATATATTTCATAAAATATAAAATCTTAAAAGCTCATCTTTTTTTTTTTTCATATGTCATAGCATCGGCCGGGACGCGAACCCACAACCGTCTGCAACCAACTTCTTGCTTGCATGGCAGCTGCGATACCTCTCGGCTAACAACGCAAGACAATCTTAAAAGCTCATCTTAACTAGATAATCGATATAAAATGCTAAGAAAGGGAGATGAACAGTGACATCATTTTTTGTTGTTTAAATTCTTTGAAGTCAATAAATAATTATATAGCAACTGGAATATCAGTAAACTAAAATATGATGTCGTTTTCCGCCCAGTTTTATCATTTAAATAATACAAATGCGTATGGCATATTATTATTATTAACAAAATAATTAAATTGATTTCAATAGCCATTGCAGCTTAAGCTTTATTTTAGACTTGCGGAGTATCAATTAGTTTTTTACTTTATTTTAAATATTTTTTCTATTAAATGAGAGGAAGTTGACTCCAGAGCAGGTAGTATTTCAGTAAATTGGAATTCAGTAAAATAATATTTTTAGCATCAGATTTTGTTTTGAACATTAAAATAAATATATCTTACATAATGAAAATTAATATCTCTACTCTGATAGTTTAATTATGTCCTTTTTATTATGCAATTTTTATATCCACTCTATTTTTTATGTGACATTACTACCACAAACGGCAGCGTATCTTCCAGATAAAATACAAATATTAACTCCTATAATATCTGCAGCTTAGTAGTGCACATTACAGTTTTCTGAGTTTGTTTAAGCTATAAGTTACTACTTTCTTTTCTTTTTTCGTGTGTCATAGCATCGGCCGGGAAGCAAACCCGCTAACCTGGGACAACTGCTTGTAAGGCAGCTGCGCTGACCACTCGACCACCAACACTTGACTACAGTACTTTCTTTGTTGGAGTTTTTTTTTATATTTTTCCATAAAGTAAATTTTTGTTGTAATTTATTGTTTTATGTTCAACTTCTGTGACACATGCAATGTTTTTTTCTTCATTGCTGTAATTCTTCTTTTTACAAAATAGTAACCCATTTTAAAAAGATTTATAATAGTAATAAAAATATTAAACTTTATTATGAGCGAGTAATTTATGAATATTATATATAAATAAAACTTAATATATTCGCAAATATTTGTCTCTAAACGTACTCTCTTTTTCTTTTAGGTTTAGAACGTTTTTCAGAAGATGTGCATGAAATGATGGGATTCAAACCTGGCATATTTTGGAGGATATGCTGGAAGTTTATTAGCCCTATTTTTCTTTCGGTATTTAATATTTAAAAATTAATAATTATTATATGTATAACTAAAAGCTCAAATATACTTGTACCTAAGAAAGAAAACTGCATGTTGATGTAGAATTAAATTTTTAAAAATGCATTACTGTGAATTAGGTGACAAAAGGATATTTGATGATTAAATTATATTTTAATTATAAATTGTAGAATTAGTGATGTAAATATATATTTAGAAGGGTTCATATTTAAAGTAGAATAGAAAATAAAAGCGTGATTTTTTTGGGAGATTGGATTGATCTTTTGGCTGTTGGAGTTTGTTTAGCTGCTCAGCATAGATGATGGATAGAGATTTTTGTCATTGCCTTGAGGATGCAAGTATGGAGTATTCTATCTCAACATTATACCAAACTTATTTTCGAGTTTTGATATTTTCAGTTGTTTATCAGGTAAAAGTTAATGTAGTTCTGGCATGAATCCAGCCTCTGTCTTAAGAACAATGCATAGTTTTGTGTATATTCCCAAGCCTCCAAGTCTCAAACAAAAGGAGCAAGACATAATTTTGAAGTTTTGTATTTATCAGCTCCAAAGACTCAAAGGATCAGGGCTTTGCAAAGACATTTGCATTATTTTTATTTTGGGTTGTAATTAATTAATAGTGTCTATATTGAGATAGATTTTCTGTTTTCATGCTGCACTGTATACTTATAATCCAGTGACTGGATTTTGTATCTATCCCAGGATTGCAAGCCACTATTCATTCTTTTGCTGTCAGAGGTTGGTCACATCTCTGGGAGTTTTTAACAAATGATTTGTTTTATGAAGTTTATTGTATTTATGCACTTGATATGTTTTATGAAGTTTATTGTATTTATGCACTTGCACTTAAAATAAAAATAAATAATAATAAAATAATAGTGACTAAGGAATTTAATTACACATGCATGAGCAGAATGGAATTGAGAGAATTAAGTAAGAGAAATAAATTAGAGTAGATAAGTAAAGTCAGGTATTGAGATGGTCAGGTTCAAAAAAAGGAAGATTGGGGGATTAATATTAATAGTATTAGATAATAGTGAAAGGTTGCATAAAGGGGAGTGATGTGAAGCTTATTTTATAAGATTATTTTATAAAAGTGTGTAAGCTTGTGTTTAAGATTTGTAGAGGTCCCTACCTTTGCATTTTCAACCTCACATGCTTTAGATTTATTGCCTTAGTAAATATTACTTATGTAATCAATGTGTGTTAAATAAATTTATAATTACAACTTTAAAAGTCATATTGGTATTTTTTGTATCTAAAAGTAATTTAACATAGTTTTTTAGGTTTAAAAATGTCAAGTATTCACTTACATGCTGACAAGAGCAAAACTGAAAAAAGATGGAGGAAAAAGCATGATCAGGAACAAAATCACTTAACTGAAGGTGCCTAGAGAAAAGAAAACAGGATTATATTAGTCCAGTTAGTACAAATGTTTAAAGAAATGAAAGAGCAAAAATAATAATATATAAAAAGAGAGCAAAAAAGAACATGAAAAAAAGATCAGAAGAAAGGGGAAATAATAATAAAAAGAGAGCACAAGAAACTCAAATATGCTAAGAAAAATAGAGAAAATCAATTAAAGAACAAAAGAAAGATTTCAAAATATAATAGCAGAAAGCAGTCAACAAAATGAAGACAAAAGAGTGTTTATAAAGATAATCAGAATAATATTATCCAAATAATGAAGAAGAATAAGACTGGTGCAAAATAATAGAACAAGATGATTATAGTTGAACCAGAAAAATTAGATCAAAAAATAAATGGACCAAAACATTTGAAAGAAAGTACTGAAAATGAACAAAAGTATATAAAAATAATAAATCAAAAGAATGAAGAATGGACAGAGGAATTGTGATGACAGTCCAAAATGTAGAAGTAATAGAAAAAGTGAAGAATCAAGAGATAGTCAGACTAGAAACATATTGTTTTTCGAAGCCAGATATTGCAGTTGTATGCATCAACTGCTAATTCACTGTTAAATGGACAAATAATAAGATGTTAGGTATAACCTGTCACATAAGGTAAATTTGATGATAATGTGCAATGACAAAAGAAATATTGAACAGATAATTGTGGAATTGCTGCGGCAACAAACCCAAGAGGGACTAGGAAGAAAAGATTTTTGGCTCTTCCAACAGTCAAAATAAAGGCTTTCTAAAAGTGAGAAATAAAATGAATATAAAAAAATAAGGCTGTTAAAAAAAATTACAAAAAATAATCCACAAGAGGAGGCATGGGCAAGAAGAAAGTACAATATTAGTTCAGAGATTAATGAAAATCTATATGGATTATTATTATTTTATCTTAGATTAATTCAAATGGAAATTACCAATGTTACATAGACTAGAAGACTTTCCTGAACATTCTTATAATCCTGTGCAGCATCCATAATAAAGGTGAAAATTAAAATGTAAATTTAAAATAATGAGAAATGAAATGTTCATCTCCATTTTATTGTCTCATCATTTGAAAAGTGGGGCAGTGTAATGTATATAGTGTCCAACTCTGCCATATCAGACATTACAAGCTTCTTCAATTTATAAAATATTATTTAATTAAAAGGGAATAATATGTAATATTCCAATGTTTTTAATAATAATAATAATAATAATAGGAATTCATTTAATTAAATATTATTATAATTTGTGAAGAGTTGTAAAAGAGAGAGAGAAGTATAAAATCAAATAAATAATTGTGTTCTCTCTCTTCAGTAATTTAAATTATCTACCAATTTTAATTTTAATTTTGAAAAAAGATATTAAAAAAAACATTTTTTTTCAGTAAATTATGTAACAATTTTAATTTTTGAGAAAAATAATGTGCTGGTCAAAACATGTTTATCCATCTAACATGAGCTGGAACTCACAAAATGTACTTTAAACCCAGTAAAGCCCAAGATTTAGGTCAGGGACCAGCCTGAATTCGAACCCACTCTCTAAGCCCCGGATCAAACACCTAATGGATAACATAATAGTGATGGCCCATGAGAATTAATCTTAATCTGGCCGACTAGCAGAGCTGAGCAAAACAATGAGACATCTATTAACTATGACTATATTAAAATAATAGATAAGCATGGCTGTAATATGTGGAAGTGGAGGAAAAGGAATTCGAACTACTCAAATAAGTTAGACAATAAAATATAATTTAATATACTGACAAATTATTATACATTTGTAAATTAATTATATACATTAGTGTGTGCATGAATGAGCAAGCAGTAGATGATTACATAGTGTCATTCATGCTATTATTTCTCATATGCTCTTTATTAGCTAAATAATATATTACAAATAAACACACATCTTTGGTGGGTCCAATATTAAAATGCCAATCGAATGTTAGAAAGAATTACATAATACTGTCATTAATGCTTTGATTTACGGTTCAGAAACATGGTGACTAACATATATTTTAGGGGAGCATTCTGAGATTCTTTATACATATAAGATAAATTATTTTCTCATGCCATTATGGTCATGAAAATAAATAAAATACATTTGAAAACATTTGATTATATTTGAATCTATGACAAAATATTTAATAAAAAATTATTTTAATAATAGTAAGACGAACGCTTTACTTTTCCCAAAGCATATACTCTTAAATAGATATATAAATTACAACGGTGAGATTGTATATGATTGAAATAAATTTAATCAATAAAACTAGAAGTAATTGGCATTTATATATATTTTAAGCAGAGCGCAATTTTAATATTAGAGCATTAAAACTGGGTCATGAAGCAAAAGAAATAATAATAATACGAAGAAGTTTGCGGTGCTGACATAATAGCCTAAAAATAACTAAGATGAAAAGGTTATGCTTCTGGATGAAAAATGAAATCTCACACCCCCTTCTTGGGTAGTGCTTAGAGAAAAGTGGATAGGCATGGCATGGCCCAGACTTTTGCTGGTATAACCGATGCGAGAGGCCTTTTATCTATGAAGTGAATATGCATAGCGTGTGCCAAACTTACGGGATCACCACCAGAGATATTTTATAAAAAATAAATATGATTCCGGATAGCTCAACTATCTATGGAATGAGATATGAGAAGAAATCTATGGGTTCGAACTTGTCGCAATCCCCAAATTAAGACTATAAGCACGTAGTATATATATATATGAAGATATGCTAAATGTCAGAAATGCAGTAATGATACATGTCTCTAACAACATTGAATAAATTTTACTGCTTTAAAATAAATGACCCTGGTTTGAATACTATAATATGCCATGCAATTATAATATATATAGAGAGAGAATATTTCATTTATGAAAATATACGTTAAGATTTTACCTAGTAAAAGAAACAAGATTTACCCCCATCCCTTTTCTGCTATTTTTAAATAAATCAATCACACTTTCATGATTTTTATAATAACTGGAATATTTAAATATTATATTTGATATTTTAAGAGTATAGCAAAAAAAATAACTAGCAATTATATAGAAAACAAACAATTGGTCACCTTTTCAGAAATGAATAAATAATATTTTAAAATTTCAAAGTGTTAATTAGCTTAAGTTCTGGATTCACTGTGGGTAGAAAATCCAGAGATAAACAAATATATTTTTCATATTAAAGCATAAACAAAATGTTGACTCGAAAAACAATCTGGTGAGCATGTTAATTAATAATGCATTATATATATATTTTTTTAAGAGGACGTTAATAACCTTTTCATGAAGGTTTACTTAAAAATGACAGAAAATATTTTTATAAATTAAGCTCACCAGTTTGTTTGAGAGTGGCAAATTAATAAAAAAGCACACATAAAATCAAGTAATAAATAAATGACCGCACCAAAATTAATGAAAGTTAGAGCATATGAGATAGAATTAAATTTAAAGGAATCATTTGAGAGCAATTTACATATTATATATAAAAATTAACTAAAAGCAAATTACATATTAACAAAAACAAAGTTAAATAATATATTAAAAGAAATCTTGATAGATTAGTTAGGCTAGATTGACTATTAGGTGGCAGCTTGGAAATTTACCTTTCAATTTTAAGAGTCCATTTTAAAGTATGGCACATGCACGGCTATTGAAATGCAAGTACTTCGGTGACAGAAAACTTCTATTAGCATTCTAAAGTTCTTTTTTAGACCTTTCTTCATTTCAGGGCAGCAGGATATTACAGTAGTGGCAGAGGCTGCTGAAGAGTGGTGGATTTACTGCTACATCATTTTAAGTTTCACCGTGATGTTAACAATCATTTCACTAGAGTAGCTAATCTAATCCCTGTGATCCAAAATTCGGTCATTTTATAATCTTTCTTTTATCAGTTGTTTTTGAAAGATGCAATTGTAAGATAACATCCAAAATAAATTCAAATCTATTTCCAGGATAGAAATAGATTTGACAACATGTTTTATACAAAAGAAAATCTTTAATCTACTTAATCCCATTTATTTTAAGTAAAACTTTAATTAAAAAAATACCTCCCTTTAATTATTTTTGGACAATTAACAACAGTCACATCTTCCATATTGAATTTTATAATAAATATACAGTTTAATAGAAAAACAAGCAATTTAAAAAGAAAAAGTTAAAAATGACATTTAATAAATATTTAAAAACATCAATATTTTGTTAGTAAGTTCTGCTCCTATATATATATTTGAGCTGCATCTATAATACTTTTATAAAAAAGAACTAATAATTAATAAAAAGAATTAATAATAATTTTAAAACATGTTATTGAAACATTAAATTTTATAATTTAGGCACGCATCTCAAATATATACATGAACTATATATACATGACAAAAGGAGCAAGATGGGAAATAGGGATTTAAACATAAGTTAGTAGATGGAAACATGAAGCTCAATCTTAAGCTAAGATTGACTGCTTCAATAAATAGTTAAAGTTTTATGATTATCAAGATTTTCAAAAGAAAAAATATTTAATACTTTTATTCAATGTTGTTTTAATTAATTAAAGTTTTTATTTTTATTTTCTCTTTATCTCTCTCCAAAACAAAATCCAAATGTTTACCAAATTTAGGGTGATTAAGAGATTATCTTATTTTTGGCATAGCAAAAAATAACTACAGAGCAATTTTTGTCTTGTGAATGGAATTTAATCTTTTTTATCCTTTTTTGCAATTTTAATTTTGAAGGAGGAAAATGACATTTTGTAAAAATAACCCCATTTTTCAGACCTATATTTTGTTAAGTGGGAGATGAGATTATGATTGTATGGTAACAAAAATGTTCCAAAAAGTACTATAGAGGGTAGAATAAATTAGAATACATCTGTGTCCTGTAAGGAAAAGTATTCTTGATCAAGCTGTTGAAGGGTCAGTAGCAGCAGTTATTATTGATCAAGCTGGTGGAAAAAGCATAGAAGTGATTCTTCATTCAATTGTTGAAGGAAACAGTAGCAGCAGTCTTTCCTGAAGACAGAATCCGAAGTTCAGCTGTAAGAAACACACTACAAAAATGTTTTCTAAAATAGATTTGAAGAAAACCATGTGCTAAGATTAAGCAAGAATCTGAATATTATGCAATCTTCACAGAAAAAATATAGAGAATACCCATGAAGTAATATGCAATATGCCTTTCTCCATCCAAGAGCATAAGTGTCTTTGGTTTTATGTGTATTTTGTATATATAGTGACTAGTTTAGTAGTACTTTATAATATTCAAATTATACTAATTATTGATCAATATTAACTACTTGTTATAAAGAATGTTACTAGGAATGACTTATATATTGAAACCCCTAAATGGAAATACATTTTGAAGGGCTATTGAGAAAATTGATAGGTACTAATGTCTTTATTCTATAAAGGTTTCAAGAGATGGATTACCTTACGTAATTGTTATTATATACTAATTTTTTAAAAATTTAATAATGAATCCAACTAATCTACTAACAAAAATATAATTTTAAGTTGTGTGCATGATAATTTAGGATTTATGAAATAATATGAAAATAATTATTAGAAATATTAACTTTTATTCTTTTTTTTTATTACTTTATATATCAATGACTATTTTTTTTTCAGTTTAATTACATTCTTTAATGTTTAATCTTTAAAACAATATTTATTATGTCATTTTTTATTAATAAAACTTAAAGTTGTGATAAAATTTGTGGCTTAGCATAATTTTTTTAAATATTCAATATGGCTGTTTGAAAGTGAAAAGGTTAAGCAAGTTATTGTATCAATTTATTATGTAATTCATCTCTGAATGAGTTTAAACTATCTAATATATCTTTATAAGCTCTTATCTACTGAGTTTGAACCCCTATCTATAACATCACAATTATATGCTAGAAAATAACGTAAATTTAATTTTTTTTAAAAAATAGCTACTTATTCAACCCTACCTAAACTATCTGTACCTATTGTAAGGGTTTAATATATATATATTGTAATGATATAGAGTAATAGTGTCTGTCAATAAACTTTATGTCTTATATTGGCAGTCAATATATAGTGTAACGGTCAAATATATACATTCGCGGAACAAAATCTAGAACTTTGGTAAATCATCCCAAGGCCGACCAGTTTTACGGTGGTGGAAGCCATGACTCTGGCCTAACCATAGTTCCTCTACCATTGCTCAGAGATTTACCACCTTGCAGATGATGCAGTTGAGGCCACAGCAGTATTTTCCTTCTTCACGTGCCGGCAGTAGCACAACAGTAGAACAAAAGACTATGGCATTTCAGCCCTTTAGCTAGTATAGCTATATAGATATCGTGTGGATAGGATATTTATCAATTAATACAATAAAATATATCTTAATAACTAATCATAAATAATTATTAAATTATGGAATGATTTTGAGCCGGTGAGCAAGACTAAAACATACATCCAATTTAAATTCAAAGTTAATTTAATAGAAGTTTTGAAATAATAAATAAACAATATTACAATGGTTAACTGGTTGTTCTCACTCGCAGGTGGTTAAAGGATGTTTACATTAAATTTGGGTTTACACACAAATGATGGTTTTAGATATAATTTTATATGGCTGAGTTTTACATAGTTTGGTTCACATTTATAGGATATAGGTAAAATCACTCGCAGGTGATATTAAGTTTTTTAGTTACAAATATCTAGGTTTCTTAATATTTATGCACTTCCAGTTTATATATAGCGTTCTAATCACTCACAGGTGATTGTAATTTCTAGATTACAAATTAGTTTATTTAGCTATATATGTGTGAATCTATCACTCGCAGGTGATGAAATTATAATACATTTGGCTTTACATTTTTATGAGCTTTAATATTAATTTTATAACCAAATAGCTTTGCTCATGATTATCTATGCCTAGTTTATGCTATTTAATTGTATATAGATCTGCTTTAATAATTAGTGGAAGTGATTATAATTAATTATAAAGAATATAGTATTTAATTGAAATGCAAATTATTAATATACTCTCTATATGGATAATTTGCCTATCAATTTGGATTCGAATTCAGATCAAAGCTGAAATAACACTTATAATGGTGGGATGAACTGATTATGGGCTGCCAGATTTCAGATACCAAGGTGTATATAAAACATATAACTCTGGGTTCCTTCATCTCATATATGTACCTTTTTCATGGGATTCGTACCAAGTACTGGTTCCCTTTGACCGAAATAGGACACCTTTAGTCTGGATTATCGAGCAATTTATTTTAAGTGGGAGTCTTATGCTCCATTACTAAGGATGCAGAATGGGAGGCACATACCAATCCCATCTGAGGAAGATAATTGCCTGAACTAAGTGTACTGGTGCAGCCCTAACACGTATGCCCAGTAAGCCAGTAAAGAAATGCAGCAACAAGTGAGTTACTCTGTAGCATTTCTAAAGGACATATACGCATCACTGACAACATAATCATATAACAAAAATTAAGATGCTGAATCTAGTTTTCTTCATGAAACTACTCAGTAACAGTTCATATGATAGTATTTATAATTATACTATTAAGGAAGATTTATGAATCCAAGTTATAAGTCTATCTATATAGGCTGTTATTTATTTAAGGAGGACTACAGCATAGTATGGGAAATTACAATATAAAATTATAGATTTATGCTGCATTTTATCATCTCAACTAGATATCATTTAAATATCATATTTAAAAGCAAATCCATCTGATAAGTTTGTAATCATATCTCAATTAAGAGATTTTATCCATTTCAAAACAGGGTTTTTATTTTGTGCGTTAATCTACACAAAATTACATATATATATATATATGTGTGTGAGAATCGAGATTTAATTCTCACTAATGATTTAATTATGAATAAAACCCGGTTTTGAATACATATAGCATTAACAATAAAATAAGTAAAATTTAATAAGATTTGGCATAGTTTTAGGAAATGCAATATATAAATAATATAAGATTTCACTTGCGTGAAATCTGAAATTTAGCTTTAACATATTTTAAAAGAAGTTTCTGTATCGTTATTTTATGGTTGATTGATTTAGTTTAAAAGTTGGAAGTTGTTTATAATTAACGAAAGCAATTATTATCGTTAACTTAATATATATATATATAACAACTGAGAATTTTGATTATTGTTCTAAAATAGATTATTTAACAAAAGTTATTAAACATTGAATATAAATGATTTTAAACAAATTAAATTAAATATGCCAAACTAAATCAATCATAAATAAATTTAATACATAAACCAAGACATAGAATATTCGATCTAATAAATTAAATGTTTTATCTAATCAATATGCAATTCAGAAAATCAGGTTGGAAATTAAATTAAATTTGGAAAAACTCAGGCAAGATTTTAGGTTAAATCAAGAAAATTAAAATACATTTAGAACAAGTTTAGTTTACATTATTATTATAATTATTATGACCATTACTTTAGAGTTAGCTAGCATTTTAGATTTAAGTTTAGTTGAAGATTTAAATTTGAAGAAATGATTACCATTTTCTTTTTTTCTCTGCTGGCAGATTATTTCTTGATTTTAGGACATCTTTAGGTGGTTACAGCTGTTACTTCATCTTCTCCACATCAGACAGCTTCTCATCGGAGGTGGAAAAACAAGATTTTGGGCCTCTACCCTGACATGATTATTATTAATTCTACTATGAGTACTTTATTAAAATATTAGAATGAGTGAATGCCTCTAAAATATTGGAATGAGTGAGTACCTCTAAAATATTGCTGCAGCATCTTATATATCCAGCTACCCCCTCTCTTTCATTATATTATATTTTAGACAAGTTTTCCTAGCTTATTTGCTTATTGCCAGTAATCGTGAAAGCCTGCTGTGTCAAACTTTTAATTAGGTCAAATTAACCTCCATGACACACAGTAATTTATGCAATCTTTTAATTTAATTACAATTTTAACTCCAAATATAAAGTGTGTCAATTTTATATCAGGAAGGATTAACTTTTCTGGCATCACTTTGACTAGAAAAACAAATCTAACTTTATAGAAAAACATTTTGCTATATATGTAACTCGACCTTTTTAATTTACTGATATATGCAGAATTATATAATTTCAAATATTACTAATTTAATAAACATTTTAAAATAAAGAAATCTTAATGTTTTAAATCCTATTAACATTATTCTTTTAGCATATATGTAGTCTAAAGTTACACATACAACTCGTTTTTCATTTAATTATTATTAGAAATATATATGTGCGTATCTTAGAGATTTATATCTATATAAATGCACATTTCTCTCTATATGTAAATATATATGCACACATACATGATTAACATTATTTAAGTTTAAATTTAGGTGGGTTTTTACGGTATTATTAATAAGATATACAAGAATTTGGTGGTATTTATATATATATATAAGAATACTACTATAGCATATAGTAGGTGAAACAGTTGGATTGTACGAGCTGACTCTTTCAATAGCAAATGGAATATTTACCATGTGATGGAGAAAATGTAATGAAACACGTGTTAAAATAAGAGTAGTTGAAAATTAATGCCAATAATGAGATTATAGTAAGCAAACTGATAGTATCTCATAGTATATGTTCTATAAGTAGTAGTATTAAAATATGAATTGATCAATATAAAGAAAATATATCAACACATCTGTTGTACCCTTATACATGACCATGTGGAATACTGAAATATAATATGAGGTAGATTGGATTTCTAAGATAAAATTTGAAATAACCATATAGTTAGCAATTATTAATATATTTATTTCCTTATCTATAACCACACATTGGTATGTAATAACTTAACACAATTATATCAAAATTTAATAATTATAGTTATGATATATTTTACCTAATATTTCTTTTAAAAATCTCTATTTAATTGTCCAGAATTTCAGACAAAGTGGATTTTTGCAAAATAATGAGAATTCTCCTAGTCTATAATCCATGTCTTTAATGCAGAACATGGTCTTAAAAATAGCAATGACTAGATAAATCATTCATAATTATAATTCCAAGATAGATAACAAATATATGAATGCATCCAATTTTAATTTTCACATAAATTTGTGGGAAATTAAACATTCAAATTAGCACTATAACATTTTCTTAAATATAATTCTCAATTATACATATATATAAAATATTTATTATTTTAATAATTTTTAAATCATGTCTTTCTAGTATAATGTTTTTTGCGATTTTTTTGTAATAAAAATGGAACTCCTATTTCCACAAGATGGTAGTTATTTTATAATCTGTTTCATGCATCACCTTTCATTTTTTTAATATGTTGTATTTAACGGTAAAAGAAATATAACTGTGTAAATATTACTCCAGAAGTAGATATATATGTTAAACTTGTATAAATAAAAATATTTAGAAAGTCAAACTTTGTGTAAATAAAATATTGATAATTTCAAACTTTAATATATAGAATGGAAATAATTAGACAATTGGAAAAGATAAGAAGCAGAGATTGGAGGGAACTGATAAGAAATCAGGCGGGACTATATAAACTGTGTAGGAGAGGATCATGGGTCTTTTTGCTGTTTTGCCTGATTGTGATCAAAGCTAATAATTGTATTTTGCTAATCAGAACTTACGAGGGAGAAAAACCCAGATTATTGGATCTGAAGGTTCAAAAATCTAACTAGGGGTAAATATAACAGATCCTCTCAATCTTTTATTATTTTGTATGCCTTCAAGGCTTTATGTAGGGTTAAGTTAAACTGATGTAAATGTTTAATACCATTAACTAAATAAATCTCTGTAATTAGTAATTCTCATGCTGGTTATTTATTTGTTCATTTTAGTAATTTATTGTATGTTGTTTGTCCCCATCATTTCTCTCATGGGGCGGATACATTACAAAGTTGGTGCAGTTGACAGCTGCATATGAACTATGTGTGGAGTGAAGAGATATATAGAGAATTTTCACAAATTCAGCTGAGAATACTAAAGTTGTAAAATGTCATTAGGGCAAAGCAGTATTACGGAGGTTGGGATAGAAAACCCGCATGAATGGCCTTTATACGTCATGCAGTTAGAATTTTTTTTAAAACTAAACAGCATAATGGAAAATGACAAAAAAGTGGCAGCTCTATTGTGTTTAGTTGGACAAAAAGTTATTGAAATTGTGAATAAATTGGGTGACGGGCCAGTAACGGATGAAGTACGTTTTGAAGAACTAATTAAAAAATTAACAGACTATTTTAGTCCGAGGCCTTCTAAACACATTGCCAGATTAGCTCTCAGAAATCATAGGCAGGCCAAAGAAGAAAAAATAAAAGATTATAATATAGCTTTAAGGCAGTTAGCTAAAGATTGTGACTACGGAGATTTCGTGGAACAGGTTTTACTAGACCAGTTATTATGGGGAATGGCAGATGAAAGGTTACACTAAACATTATTAACTGAAGCTGATTTGTCATATGAACAGGCTATTAAAAGGGGAAAGGCTTATGAGGCAATAATAGAGCAAGCTTGCGCTTTTAGAAACAAAGCTGAAGAGCCCAGTAAAATGGCAATATATAAAATTGAAAAAAATTACCAGGTAAAGACTGAAGAAAAGATATTAATAAAATGTTTCTGCTGTGGAAAAGCAGTGCATATATCAAAGAAGTGCAAGTGGAAGAAAGAAAGCTGCTACAGTTGCAGGGCGAAAGGTCATTTAGCAGCAGTCTGTAAAAAGCCTTGTAAAAAAAATATGTACAAGAAAAAGGGATATAGATATGAAGAAACTAATATTAAGAAAAATATAATAATGCCTAGGCAAGACCAATTTATGGTAAAAGTAAAAATATGTAATAGTGAGCTAAATATGGAAGTTGATAATGGGTCGCGTATATCGCTGCTATATATAAATGATTGGAAAGAAATATCAAAAGCCAACACAAAAGTAAAAATACAGAATGTGGACATCAAAGTAAAAGATGTTAATGGGAATCGTATTAAAATAATGGGAAAAATAGATGCTCCAGTAGTGTTTCGAGAGAAAGAATTTAAACTGCCAATCTATATAGTTGAGGAAAAAATAAGCCTGTTAATAGGGAGAGAGTGGTTTAGACACTTGGGAATACAATTTTTCATTGTAAAAATGATTTTGACTGAAAAAGAAATTGTAAAATTATACCCAGACTTATTTATGCAAGATCTGGGCTTAATTAAAACAAATACGGTGGAAATACATTTAGCAGATAATGTAAAAACAGTAACATGCAAGCCACGTAAAATCCCTTTTGCGCAAAGGCAAAAGGTAGAAGACAAGTTAAAACATTTAGTAGAAAGTGGTGTATTAACCCCAGTAGAGGAGGCAGAATGGGCCACACTGATTGTGGTAATAACAAAACCAGGTGGGGAAGTTAGATTGTGTGGCGATTACCGTGTTACAGTTAATAAATATTTGAATAAAGGTGCATACCTGGTACCTAATGTACGCAAAATACTAGCAAATTTGTTGAAGGCAAAATATTTTTCTAAATTAGACCTAAACTCTGTGTACCGTCAGGTTAAAGTTACAGAGAATACAGCAAAAATATTAACATTAACCACGCCTTTTGGGTTATATAAATGAAATCGTTTGCCATTTGGAATTACTACAGCACCAAATATTTTTCAGGCAAAGTTAAATATGATATTGCAAGGAATTGAAGGGGTGACACCATATTATGATGACATATTAATAATGGGGACATCTAGTGGAAATTTAAAAGTAAAGTTTTAAAAGTATGCAATAGGTTGAATAGGGCAGGTGTAAAACTGAAACTAGAAAAATGTGTATGGGAAGCAACAGAATTAAATTTTCTAGGTCATACGATTTCAGATAAAGAAAAGCACCCTCTGAATGACAAAGTTCGGGCAGTAAAAAATGCAGTAAAACCTAAAAATGTAAAACAGTTGCAAGCGTTTCTAGGTCTTGTAAATTTTTTCAAACCTTTCCTGAAAAATAAGGTAGTGGTAGCAACTCCGTTATATGAATTATTATGTAAAGGGCAAATATGGAGCTGGACTGAAACACATGAAAAAGCTTTCGAAAAAACAAAAGATCTATTAGTATTGGATAAATTATTAGTGCAATTTGATAGCAATCAAGATGTTATACTACAGATGCATCAGAATGGGGAGTAGGTGTAGTCCTAGCTCATCCGATAGAGGGATGTGAGTGCCCTGTGGCATATGCATCCAGAACATTGTCAAAGGGAGAAATTACAGCCAGATAGATAAAGAGGCACTGGCAATTATATTTGTGGTGAAGAAATTCCACCAATTTATTTTTGGCCAAAAATTTGAGATAATAACTAACTAATCAAAAGCCATTGCTGGGTATTTTTGGAAATGACTGGACAACTCCAGAACATTTAAGTCTGCATATGTTAAGATGGCATAATATTTTGAGTTCATATGATTTTATATTGGAAATACAAGAAAGGAAAGGAAATTTCCCATGCCAATGCTTTGTCGAGGTTACCACATGACAAGGAGCCAATAGAACGTGAAATAGAGGTGAATTATATTGATAATATGAACTCCGAGGTTGTAAATAGTAAAACTGTTAAGTGGTGGACTAATGAAAATAAAGGATATCGTTTGTTGACAACCTGGATTAAGAAAGTTTGGCCCAAATGTAAACCAAATAATTTAGCGATGGGGCTTTGGGTGAACAGAGAAAACTTATCTATATGTAGGGGATGTATAGTGATGGGGGACAGAGTTGTTATACCTCCAGTAGGTAGAGATAAGGTATTAAAGTTTACTTCACCAAGGTCACCTGGGCATAGTGTGTGCAAAAGCTTTAGCACATAGTTATGTCTGGTGGCCTCAAATAGACAACGATATCGAGAAATTCATTAAAAAATGTTCACCATATCAGTCGAAAAGCTCATTGCCAGCTAAACAGTATTATCTTGGCTGAAAGCAGTTAAACTGTGGGAATGTCTACATATAGACCTCGCAAGACCGATTGATGGAAAAATAATGCTAGTTGTGACAGACGCATACTCGAAGTGAATAAAATGTCACCTGGTAAGGAATACAAGTGCACAGGAAACCATAAACTGCTTAAAGACAATATTCTATATACATGGTTTTCCAGAAGTGATAATATCGGACAATACCACAGGATTTGTAAGCGAAGAGCTGAATAAATTTTTTGATAGTTATGGAATCAAACATGTGTATGCACCACCGTATCACCCTGAGTCAAACAGATTAGCAGAGTATGCTGTAGGACAAATAAAAAAATGTTTAAAGAAGAATAAAAATGAGAATATGCAACAAACTTTATAGGAATTTATGCTGAACCAGCATTCAACACCATCAACAGCGACTGGGAAATCACCAGCTGAACTATTATGTGGAAGAAAGTTAAGAATTAAGCTAGTTATTTTGCGTCCCTCTGCTCAAAAATTTGTGTGAAAAGAAACAGCTTGAAAATTGTTTGCAATAGGTGATCCAGTATGGATAAGAGACATTATTCATAAAGTGTGGATAAAAGGAACAATTGAAAAAGTAATATCACAGCAAATATATGAAATAACAGGACATAATGGATTAAAATATAAACGACATGTGAATCACATACGTAAAGTGGAACTGGAAGAGATGCAGATGGATATATCCGAGCAACTACAACCCTAGGAAACAAGTTATAACACTGAGCAGAAATTACCAGAAAACATGCTAGGGGGAGATGAAAAAGAAGAAAGCGATATTCAACATAAAGTGGAAAAAGGAAATTCGCCTAGACCCATATGCAATAAAAGAAAGCCTCTCCATTTAAACGATTATGTTTGTGGGAAAAACAATATACTTCTGAAGTGAGGGGAGGAAGTGTTGTGTTTAATGGTAAAAGAAATATAACTGTGTAAATATTACTCCAGAAGTAGATATACATGTTAAACTTATATAAATAAAAATATTTAGAAAGTCAAACTTTGTGTAAATAAAATACTGAGAATTTCAAACTTTAATATATAGAATCGAAATAATTAGACAATTGGAAAAGATAAGAAGCAGAGATTGGAGGGAACTGATAAGAAATCAGGCGGGACTATATAAACTGTGTAGGAGAGGATCATGGGTCTTTTTGCTATTTTGCCTGATTGAGATCAAAGCTAGTAACTGTATATTTCTGATCAGAACTTATGAGGGAGAAAAACCCAAATTATCGGATCTGAAAATTCAAAAATCTGACTAGGGGTAAATATAGCAGATCCTCCCGATCTTTTATTATTTTGTATGCCTTCAGGGCTCTATGTAGGGTTAAGTGAAACTGATGTAAACATTTAATACCATTAACTAAATAAATCTCAGTAATTAGTAATTCTCATGCTGGTTATTTATTTGTTCATTTTAATAATTTATTGTATGTTGTTTGTCCCCGTCATTTCTCTCATGGGGCTGAAACATTACATAATGATGATCCAAAAATAATATATACAAACCTAGCTATATCCATGGTTTCACTCGTATTAATAAAATAAAATAATATAATTCAATATGAAGATGTTTTTCAGCTTCTACTTATTATTTATATGAAATAATAATACAGGAGTTATCAACAGCAATATCGCAAAAAAATTAACATTTTACAATACATTTATACTACTGAACAATCACATTTAGTATTTTATTTTAAATATATTTTTATGTCATAAATTAATTAGTATTATTAATTATTAAACATCAACATCATCATTTTCAACCATTATCAATCAACTGCAAGATAAAAGTCTCTCCAAATTTAACCTATCTTCTCCAATCTCTAACCTCTCCTCCATATCACCCCAGCCCATTTC
Organism: Epiperipatus broadwayi; assembly: GCA_028023455.1. Lineage (NCBI taxonomy): Eukaryota > Metazoa > Onychophora > Udeonychophora > Euonychophora > Peripatidae > Epiperipatus > Epiperipatus broadwayi. The sequence continues at coordinate 119,503 of JAQFVV010013395.1, forward strand.
CTTAATTCATCCATCTATATCACAGGACTGTCTAGGTCTTTTACAATCCTTGAAATCCAGTTTAAGATTGCAACTGTCCATCTATTATCACTTCTAATAATATGCCCAGCCCAACTTCACTGTAATTCTTTAATTCTTTCAATGATATCAGTAACACCTATTTGTTCTCTCACCCATGTATTTTGTTTTTGATTTCTTCTTGTTATTCCTAACATACATCTTTCCATATTTTGTTGAGTGGTCTGAAGTCTCTGCATTCCTCTTTGGTTAAGTGTATGCCTTTCAGGTCTGCAAAAGCTGGTAAAATGCATTTATTAAAAACCTTTCTTTTCAAACACTTAGACATATTTTCTTTTAGTCTCTGCATTCCTCTTTGGTTAAGTGTCTGCCTTTCAGGTCTGCAAAAGCTGGTAAAATGCATTTATTAAAAACCTTTCATTTCAAACACTTAGACATATTTTCTTTTAATATTAAGCTATTTAAAGCACTCCAACCAATGGTTATTTTTATCTACTACATTTTCATCTGTAGTAATAATCTGACCAAGATATTTGTAGTTGTAACTTCTAACTCATCATTACCAATCTTTATTTTTTTATTTTGAGAAAATACATTGAACATTATTTTAGTCTTTTTAGTTTACCTTTAATCCTAATTTCTTTCTTTTTTGGATCTGATAACTTTTGAAACATTTCCTGAGGCTTTAAAGCGTCTTTAAAAAATAATTACATCAACTGCAGAATCTAAATGACTTAAATAATTTCCATTTACTTTTATTCCTTTAGTTCTTATTTTAATCCCTAAAATATTTCTTGCAAAACTGCTGTAAAAAGTTTTGGAAATATGGAGTCACAACTTTTGTACACCCTTCTCAATGTTAATCTTTCTAGTATCATTAGGTAATCTAATTATTGTTGTTCCATTTTTATAACTATTCTTCAGAATGTGACAATATCCTGGGTTTATACCTTAATGATTCAATGCTTTAATCACTGAAAAAATGCTTATAGAATCAAATGCCTTTTCATAATCAACAAATCTAAAGCATAATGGCAACTATTTATTGATCTTTTCTATAACTTTTCTCAATAGTTGAATACAATCCACTTTATCAAAATCACTTTTAAATCCAGATTATTCTTTTGGTTAATTAACATCCAAAGTTTGCTGTAAATGAATTGTATTTTTTTTGATAAAAATTTTGTATAGCACTGATAAAAGACTGCTAGGTCTGTAATTTCTAATATCTTCTTTATCATCTTTTGTAAATATTAATATTAATACTGCATTCCAATCATCTGGTATATCTTTATCATTTAAACATTTGGTATATAACTTTGCCAAAATTCTTTCTAGTTCTTCACCTGTTTTTTTTTTTTTAAAGATATCAATTATAATTTCCCTTCATAAATTTAATTGCATGTCTCACTTCTTCATTTCAAATCCTGGACAATTCAAAAGATATAGTAGTTGTAGAAGATTTTTTTTTTTTTTTTTATTGTTATATAATTCTTGGTAGAACTCTTTTATATATTTAATGACATCATCTATTATTTAGTAATAATTTCAACTTTTTTTTTATTGCAGAAATAAGTTTTCTACCAATACTAAGATGTTGTTTTACAATCTTGACATTTTTGTTCTCTACTATAGCTTTCTTTGCTAGTTCACAATTATACTTTTTATATCATTATCAACTCTTTTTCAGACCATTTTACAAAATTCAAGATATTCCATCCTTTTTAATACATCATTTTCATATATTTTTATATTCCTTTTTTTCTTCATAAATTGTCTTGTATCAGTAAAAATTTTACTGATCAATTTGCTGCTTTTTTGTACTAGCCATCTTTATTGCAGTTTTTAAAAGTGCATCAGTTATCTTCCTATTGATTTCATTCAAATCTAAATTGTGAATATAATTATTAAGCATATACTCTGATATATATATATATATCCAAGACATGTCAAAACATGAAAACATGTAACAAAGTTACAAATAATAATTATTTGTAAATAATTAGTTTCATGAAATTTGTTGCTGGTATGTTATTTAGAAGTTTTAATATATTTAAATATGCATTTTTCAAAAGTTTTTTTTATTATTAAATTTTAGGCTAGTGATCTGAATCATGTATTTCTCGTTTGAATAATTGCATATAATATTCATTTATATATGATAATTAAGTTTTAAGATATACACTTCCTAGCATTCCATTTGTAATACATATGTATTTATGTGTTTTTCAATTTATATATATACATTTACCTATCTGTCTTTTGAATAGAATAATGCATTTGTAATATAAATAATAAGTTATTATGGCATATGGAGATAAAACTGATTTAATCTTCAGGATCACCTAGTAATGTCATTGTTTTTTAGTAAAATACTGTAAATTTATGAGATACTTAGTTTTTTTTTTTTTATGCATTGATATAAGTCCCTAACTATTTATTCATTTTCATGTTTGTGTATGGTTTAATTAATAAACTTCATGATAAATATTATTATTGACAATGACAAATATATGTCCAAGTAAAAAAGTGACTGGTACTTTCTCCAAACTGCCAAAGTATCATCTCTGAATCAATGCATGTGTGTGTAATAACATACTTTAGCTATTCATCACAAAAATTGTAAGATATTAACATGTATTGTATATATAAAGAACATATATATATTAAGAATTCTTTAAAATATTATATTGGAAAATATAATTTATAAAGCATTTAATAAAAGCTTAATTTATTATGCATACTGCTACTATTTTTAAAAGTAAATAATTTATTCTATTTGATAATTTTTAATATTGTTTCAAGTAATTTATAAAACACAGACAGGAAAAAAATCAGATGTTTTTTAATTATTTAAGTAGATATTTTTTCAAATATAAATAATGCAAAGATACGGCTCACGTTTATTTTTATTGATTTATTGCTTAAATTGAATTAAGTATCACAAAACAAAAATCCATATATATATAAAGAATAAATAGGTAATAGATAAATAATGGATAGCAAAAAAATAATACTTTTTCAATACTATAGAAAAGTTACTTTTTTTAATTTGTTTTAAGGGGATATTTTTTAGGACATAAATAATAAAAGCTTACCTCTCGTACTTATTTTTATTTTTTATATTTAGCCTTTTTATTATTATATCTACATATGTATTCTATTTACTTCATGGAGATTAATATGATGCCATTTAAAAAAAAAAAAAATCCCCATGTTAATTAAATATATTTAAAATTTTGTTTATCAAGTGAGAATATAATAAAAGAGAAATAATAAAAATTTGTCAAATTCGCTAGAAATAACTTTTGCCGTATTCACAGCATTTTAAATTTTATGTATTCTCGTGTTAAATATCATTAAATTGACATCCCTAGCAGTTTACTAATTTCAAAGAAAAAGTTTATCAAATTCAGTAGTATTTCTCTTATGATATTGTGCTAGTTTAAGTTAAAATCCTAAGAGTTTATTAAATTCATTATTATAACTGATATAAATTATCATTATTCAAATGAAAAAATAAATATATTATGCAAATGCAATTTAATTAATTTAAAACATATTTATTTTACTTCATCAAAAACTACTTTTCACTAAAGAAATTTTCCAATTCTGTAACGCTCAATCAGTGTTGCCCTCATTTTGATTTTTTTTTTGTAAACATCAATTAAAAGCAATTACGATATAGATTTTCCACACATTTTAAAATTGTAAATGACAAATATATTTAAAGCAATTAAATCAAAAATTTATATGCTAATAAAATTTCTGGCAAAAAAAGAAAGAAAATCATGCAAGTTTCTTCAAGATTGGTTCAATATTTGTTGAGTTGTAAAGTCACAAGCAAACTTTTTATTTATTACTAAATCATTAGGAACTATTACTAGGTGGATATCAATAATTCATTGATGAATAAATAAAATTTAGAAGACAGAAATTGTGTATATTTATATATAAATATGTAGTTTTAATATAGTACAGGTCTGTAAATAAGTAAAAAAATGGGAAAGAAAATTCTAAAAGGCAAATGCTTTCAAAACGAAGAAAATTGTCCTCTCAAAAATAAATAATAAAAAAATATGAGTAATAAGTTCAATTTTTAATCTAAATACAATGACTTTAAAATAAAATTGTATTCAAGAGGTCTTTAAACTTGTTTGAATTATTATTAAATAATCTTATCTTGTAAACAGGCAAAAACTCTCCATATAGTAGTGCCACCTTGTGCTAACCAGAGTAATCAATGGATCATGTGATGTTTAGTGGTTTAATCTTATCTTATGTTTAATCAGAGATGTGGATATATATATGCGTGCATCTGTGTGTGCATAAACATAGCTAAGTATTATCTTCTTTTTTTTATTGATCATAGATTTTCTGTTATTTGCTTGTTGGGGTGAACATTTTTTGTTAAATTTTTTCTTTTTTTAGTTTGGTAGCTATTTTATTTTCAAGCATAAGCCAATTTTCAATAAAACAGGCATTCACTGATGAAAGTTTTTTATATGAACTAATTTCTTTCAGTCAGGCTATCAAGTTAATTAACAATCAGAAAAAATGACATTCAGCTCAAGCAAAAAATTTAGCAAAACATTTGAGGAAAATCACTATTTTCTAATAGTGAAATCATTTCATGCATAAAAACTGTACATCTGTCTCTAGTTTTTTGCATTTCCTTTTTCTGATTTTGTTTATTTGAAATATGAATCTTTATGACAGCTTAACTATTTAACAAAATATTTTTAAAGAAAATGAAGATTTTAATAAGAAAATAAAATCCCCAGTGGTTTTATTGAATCAGTCAATTTTGCAACTATAACTATAGATTTGACAATGATTAACTATGTAATTTATAGGTTTTTATTTTCATATATATATATATATATATATATATATATATATATATATATATATATATATATATATATATATATATATATATATATAGTAATGATTGATAAATTCATTTATGAAGCAGGTAAGCAATTGACTATGGTTATCCTGAATCTTTTTATGAGACTCCATTTGTATCTAGTAGTTCAAATTCACTTGGCTTTATTGTTGGATCTGGAAAAGGGAATTTCTTTAGAACATGTATTTATAAATTATTGTTTGAACTTTCTTTAAAAGGGGGTCTTCATTTGAGGTGAGACTTAGTTGGTAAAACTTTATCTTAAGTTCTGATTTTTTTAAAAGTTTCTTATTCGTTTTTTATGCAACTTCTTTTCTGATAACTGACAGAAGAATATGTAAAAGAGCAGGAAGTTATTGCAAATGAGTAGGATTATATGTACTAGTAATATTTTTCATGATAATATTTAAGTGAACATTCAGAAGTTTAATAAGGAAACTTTTTCTCCAAACAAGGGTATAGTATTCACCAGTACAATATACTAGTGCTATGGAAGTAATCCATCTCTTAATAAGGATCACGGTTTGAAAACATTAATTTTGTAGGAATTTTATTAATGAATAGGTATGTGTAGATTTTGAAGAATTAGAATAAGATTTAGTTTCAGAATGTGTTCATAGAGGGAATAGGGGTGAAGAGAATAAGGAAATAAAAAAAATTAAATTTTTTAAAGTTATTTCAGTTATAGGAGAAAGAGTGCTGAGTTTAAAAGGTAAAATTAGTTAAAATTAAAAATTAAGAGGATATAAAAATAATGACATTATTGTTATTGATTAATGTGTAATATATGAGTAAATTAAAGGGTAAATTTAAATTTTAAATGATTAGAATATGAAGAAATAAACATTAAAATATAAAATAAAATTTTATATAAAAGAAGTTAATTGAATATAAGTGTAGGATAGAGGTTTTAGATTATAGAGATATTAAAGATTCATATTTAAGGTACTAGTTGGAGTGTTTAAAATGTTTTTTATGATTATATTTATATGTATATTTGTATATGTACGTGTATATATATTGGTATATGTATAGATAGGTATTAATTATATATTAATTGTATATGTTTAAATGTTGTAGCTCTGATGATGACTGCTGGACAGTTGAAACTGTAAGAAAATAGAATAAAATCATATATTAAACTGCATTGCGGAGTGTCATTTAAGGTGTATATGGTGTATTATATTATTTATAATCCATAAAGTACTTCCGTTGCAGCTTAAGTAATATTAGCTCATAGCCTTAAATAATACTAGCTGGCTTTCCAATGAGATTATTTCTAAAAATTAATTTCAATGTAACCCTAACTAAATGAGAAAATGATTCAAAGATAATGTGGTAGAATTATATGGTAATCTACTCAAAATATTATATTCAGATTACAAAATGATCTACTTTTATTTAGGTAAAAACTTGAGCATATCTTAATTATATTAGGAATAAAATTCTTGCCTTTCATAACAATTTTTAAACTATTAATATCTTTATTGAGGCTTTTCTGTTTTATGAACGAATATCTTTTGAAAAGTCAAAATAATATCATCAGCATTAATGAGTATCCCTGAAACCTGTTTTAGGAAAATCATTAATGAATATATTAAAAGTAGGTAAAAAAGTGAACCCCATGAAAGACTGTTCTATATGATTTTATATCTACTATGATTATTAATTAGAGTTACATGAATTTTCTGAAAGGAAAAAATTTTGCAAGTAAATTAAAAATTACATTAGTCTTTAATACATTTTGATCTTTTTTAATATGAGTTGTTAAAAATAAAACTATTCCCAGCAATCTCTTTCTGCCCTAAACACAGCTTGCTGCTCAACAAATAGATAATGCTCAGCTATTAGCAAATTTTTTATTAATATGATTCTTTCAAAAAGTCTGTAGGGAACACATAATAATGATATTGGGCAATATTTTTTGGAATCACTATTAGGTTTATTTGATTTTAATACTGCTATAATTTTGCTTATAGTAAAAATTTTGGAATAATTTCTGTTTGGCTTTAGATCTTAAATTTTTAAATATTTTGAAAATTTGATATCTGCTCTTGGAATCTTTCCTGGTTTAAGATGATCAGGAGCAAGTTCAAATTTGTGAACAACTACAGATTTAATCAGATTGATATTAGTGACACTTTATAAAAGAAAAGGTATTCTGCTCTAATGATGCTTTTCCATTCTATCAATCTTGAGTTTACAAGTCTGACAAAAAATTGGCAATCTCATTAGCAGCAACAATAGTACTTCTTTTAAGGTACATTATGATCAAGTCTTGTGATTAGATCTTTTAAAATCTAGCTTTTCCATAGAGTCTTTTCATATTTCTTACCTGGCATCATACAATGATTTTATGAGTTTGTCAGAAATTCCCAAATCATTCGTAACAAAAATTGTTTATAAAGATTATTACCAATATTGTTCCAACTATAATGAATTGATTTCTGTATTTTTGAAGGATGGACTTTTAGTTTCTTAAACTTATCATAACAAAAAGAAATCAGAGAAATTCTGTTAATATTCTTCTCAAGATATCTAATATATTGACTATATTTAACTTTTCTTAAATTTCATCTCAGAACAGAATAACTTTCAATTATAGGAATGTGGATAGAAAAACATTAGATGTGAGTTTTTGTCAAAACAAAGTATACATCAGGAGTTGTTTCTATTTCTCATCTTCCTAACAATCTGTTTGATCCTCATTCACATTTTACCAAAGTCTATTATGAGAATTGAAATTCTCTGTAATTATATAAAGTCAAGAAGATTTAGAGGAGAAGGGTAAGGCCATCTTGCAAACATAAAAATTACCTATCTGAATTATTATTGCAGTATAATTTAAACTATCTTCAATGGAAGTTATTTGACAAGATGATTTGAAACAAAAGTTGACATACTATGTTTACAATGCATTCTATCAATAATCAATATAAATTCATGAATTTTAAGATACACATTATTAAAAGAATGATGAGACTTCTGAAGAATAATTACATCAATAGTGTGCTGAACAAATAATTTGTAGATAATCATATTTGATATAGTTCTCAATATTAAATTGAAGTAATTTTTTGTTTCATAGCTAGAGAGAAGATCATTCTGTAAAGTGTATACCTGGAACTTGATATGTTCTTTGGTTTCTCACACTATATAGTCATTTTTCATTTCAAGATCCTACAACCTTCATCTTAGTCCTTGTGAGGATATCCCCCATATTTCCACTGAAATTCATGTTGTCTTAACACATGAATGCCTATTAAGAAAAACCAAATGTCCTAAGGATATGAGTAACAATTAAAAATATATAATATAAACACAAATATGCAATAAACTAATGAATAAATATGCCTTATAATTCTATTAATACATTCAATATTTATAAAATATCTTCTTAATGATACAGATTCAAAATTATTTCTGGGATTAACTATATGCTAGTATTATTCCCCATACTATTTACAATATAATCTCTAATATACTTATATAGGGTAGCATATAATTTACTACTATGTTTAAAATCTTTTCCTTAAGTCTATATATCTCTTGAGACTTACTAAATCATACTAAGATTGAAGTGACCTATTTAATTCCCTAGACAACTTGATGATTTTCAGAAACTAAAATCTTAGAAAAAAAGCTTCTCCTTGTTATTTCTTTTTTTCTCAGATTAATGTTGCTTGTTTTTCAGATCATTTCAAAGACAGAAAAGGAGAGAGAGCTTTCTGCTCTGCTACAGTTTATATATCTTCCTATTCGTTTGTTCTTTCTAGAATATTTTAACCATTGAAGTGAACTATAGACATCTTAAGCAGATTAACAATAATTATCTTAGATTTGACTTTTAATAATATATACAGTTTGCATTAACTAAATTTATTTTATTATCATTTTTTTTTTTTTCAGAAACATAGATCTCTTAGGGGGGGGGGCTTATTTTTAACTACGAAATAAAAAAGAATGGAGAAATGGAAATTGTCTATCTCTTATTTTTGTAAAACTTATTTTAGTAAGGCATTTTAAAACTAAAAATAATTAATTAAAGGTCTATTTTTATGTTAATTGCAATTTCTGAGATTACATTTCTGTTTGTTCCATGAGTACTTCTTTGGGCTAAGTTTCCCCCATTTCATCAGATGTCATACATTTTTGTCAATCTCATTTTCATTTAGAGTACTTATTTTATCTGGTAATAACTCAACCATTTCTTGTTTTTTACCGGAGTTATCTGTTTCATTCTTAGCAGTTACTTTTATTTGGAGAGACTCTGCTGTTTTTTATTTGCCATCAGTGAATATGATTTGAATGTCTTTGATATTTTTTCCATTATTTATTTATATTGTTACTGTTTGAATAATTTTCCCTTGATTATATGTTCTAAATATTTCTTTTTAAACAAATTTCATACCCAAACTTTTCACTTATTACGTATTTATCAAATTGTTCATCCTCTTTTGGAATTAACATTATTAATTTAATTCACAATATTCTATCCATCAACTAACCCATCTGACTCTGAATGATATTGTGGTATGCAGATGTGTTTGATGTCTTTATTCACAAATTAATCTTTAATTTTTTTCTGCAGTAAATCCTGTCCCATTTTTAAAACAATTACTTCCAACAATCCATAATATGAAAAAATTTCATTTAGTTTTTGTAATATTTATTTGGCACTTGTATTCTTTACAAAGTGATGCTCTGCTCATTTAGAAGATTTATCTGAGTATAAGATATATTTCATTATTAACGAAGCTTGTATGGCCTGTATTAACTTTTTCCCAAAGTTTACTTACTTTTGGCCATGCTATTGCCTTAGTTTGCAGAGTCATTTCAGTTTGACAGGCTGTACATTTTTTTGTATTTTTTTTCAATATTCATTGTTATATTTATCCACCAGACATGTTCACACACTAGCACTTTAGCATATAGAATTCTGGATTCCCTTCAAATAATAATTTTTAAGTCTTGTCTATGTTCAGATTGTATGGCAATTTTATCCCAATTAACACACAATCTTTGTTGATTGATAAATTATGTAATTCATTCTAAAAGCTGTAACAACTTACTGTAGTTTTTTTGATTGCAACCTTTTCTTATTCAATTTATAAGTAGCTACTGATATTTTCTCCTCTTGCCTAAATTGCTATGTATTGTAGTTAACGTTCTATGATTCTAATACATCTACATAATTTGTTTCTATTTCATTAGTATGTTATTCCTTATCAAAGCATCAGCATGTGAAATTCCTTTCCCTTCCCTATATATCTGTTGATAATCATATGCTGAAATTATGTTTTTCCATCTCAATATATGCAGGCTCAAATTGTCTAGGTTTAGCTTACCACTCATTGATATTCCTAATTATTTTTTTTGGTGTTCAATAATTGAAAAGAACAATCAGAAAGATATTGATAAAACTTTTTCACAGCAAACATAATAGCCAATGCCTTTTTGTCTGTCTGGCTATAATTTCTATCAGTGTTTTGAAAAAATTGTAGATGTGTAAGCTATAAGTCAACACTTTGGTTCATTTAAATGCTTCTTCATGAATTTGTAATTAGTTCCACATTTAATTTCCTTTAGTAATTCATAAAGTGGCTTTTCTATTGTAACCTTATTCAGCAAAAACTTTAAAAATAATTTATCAGTCTGAGAAGTTCCTGGAATCCTTTAACATTTCTGTTTCTGTCTGCATTTTTCACTGCTCACACTTTCTCACACAATAGTCATTTATCTTTGTCTGAGATTATACACCCTAGTAATACCAATTTTTTTGTGTTTTATACATTTTTCTATGCATTTGTTGACTCTAATTTTCTCAAATTACTACATATCCTAAACAATCTTAAACATATCATATTAGAACTAGCTGTAATATGTATGTTATCAAAATATGTTATGCCATCTAATCCATATAATAAAATATTAATTTTTAGCCTAAAATGTTTGGTACCACCATAATATCAAATCATAGCTGATTACAGTTAATCTAACAGATGTCATAAGGGGCAATATTTCTGCTGGTCTGTCTGCAGCAGGTATAATTGGTCCTGTTTTGTAAAGTGTTATATTTTTGAAAGCTAGCCAATCCTCTCACATTCAGTAATGGATTGGCTCCTTATTTAAATATTTATTTTCCATTATTCTATAGTGACCACATATTCAGATCTGACTATTAAATTTTATTATTATATCTATAGGAGTAGCCATTCTGATATTTAAATCAATATCAATATGTCCTTAGCAACTTATCTCTGAATTTCCTCTTTTGAATTATTTTTCTGCACAAATAGAATTTTGCATAGTTTACATACAACCAGATAAGCATTTTCAAATATTTAAGTAATTCAATTTCTATGGGGCTAATTAAAATTGTACCAATTTTTTTATTAAACAAATTCAAATATTTTTTTTAGTATATAAAAGTGATTTACCCATTGAAGAAGAAGCTGTAATTATCAACCAAAAAATCAAATCAATTTAGGCCTAGTACTTTTGAGGTCTTCAGTGGGTAAATCGCTTTTTATGCTATTACATTTTTTGGGAGAAGTATTTTAAATTATTATTACAGATATTTCTTTTGCATTTCCTGTTCCATTGAAAATTTTCCCCAATGCTGATATGAATTCCTATCTCTTGAAACCATTCTATATCAATTATATAATTTTTCATTTAATTATATATAGCAGTAAATGAATTTTTTTCATGTGATGTCCACTCACATCTTGAAATTTAACATATCTTTTTTGTTGGAATATTTATGTACTTAGCTGGTAAAGAATTTTGGCCCTTTTCAGCCATTATATATATCCCTGAACCACTATTTTCATGCTAACATTTTCTCTGCAGATTTTCAATTCCATCATAAATTGCCTTGATCCAATAACTTCCATGTTTTTAACAAATTAATTATTTGATGTTTTGCTTCCTCTACTTTTCTGTGGCTGAGTTTTTAACATGGCTCTTTTCATTATCAACTTTTCTATGTACATGGGCCAAATGCCTTTTAAGTTCACATTTAAAGCATTTTTTTCGGTTGTAATCTTTTACTCTGTATCCGGTTTTCCTATAGTAATAACAAGTGGCATTATCCTCATTCATGTATGCTGATTTTAGTGGGTTAGTAATTTGCTTGTCTTATAAATTCCTGTATTTTGGCTCTCATCTGCTTTATGTTATTCTACTATTAGCTCATAACCTATTGCTTTTTAATAGCCATATTACATGTTAAACTTCGTTAAGTTAAAAGATGTTGTCTAAACATGTTATCAGACATTCCCCACAGCAGCTGATTGATGATTATTTCATCTGTAAAATCTTCATGCCCACAATCATTAAATTATTTTCTAAGGATTGCATTATATTTTTTTATTTTTTTTAAATTTGTTTGCTTCCAGTTTTTTAGATTTAAACATAATATGTAGTAAGATTGACAAAGGCTAAAATATTCACTTAGCCCCCTTATTATTCCCACATATGGTACATCATCAGGTAACACAGGCTTACATAATCTATTCAAAAGCATAAGAATGCTTCTGTCTTATATTTATGAATCTTACCTGTGTTTAACTTACAAAATTTTCAGTTTGTGTTATATATAATAGTCATTAAGCAGGAATGTTTACATGAAAATTGACAATAGAGGTCTGCCCAATGGTGCCATTATTTTTCCCCTCACTTTACAATTTATTTATAAATGTTAAGCTAATTTTCCTATATACAAGTTTTTTTAACATGGTTCAACTTAGACTAACCAATTTTCTATCATCAGGCTCAAAATTCTTATCTTACTGTCAATTTTGCTATGTCTTACCTATTTTAAAAAAATTTATTGTGTAGCAGTTAAGATTAACAATTAAAATGTGTAATATAAATGTAAGAATGCAATAAACTGATGATTCAATATGTGTAATAGTGCTATTAATTTAATACATTCAATATTTACAAAATCTCTATATACATATATTCTATTCTTAATGATAGATTTCACAATAATTTCTATGCTTAACTATAAGCTAATATTATACCCCATACTATTTATAGTCTAATCTAGATAATATATAATTTCTTACTACTTTTAAATTTTTTTCCTTAAGTCTACACATTCTTTGGAGTTGATAAATTATGATAAGTTCAAGGCAACAATTCCCTAGTTAGCTTGATGATCTTCAGGAGCTGAAATCCTGGGAAAGAAGATATCATTTGCTATTTTTTGTTGTTGCTTTATGTCTTCTGTTTCCCAGATAATCTTGAAGTCAAAGAAAGAGCTTTCTAATTTACTACAGTTTTTATATCTTTCTCTTTTTGAAGTATTTCAGCAAATGAGATGAACTATAAACATCTTAAATGGATTAACACTTTAATTAGCTTAGATCCAACTTTTGTAATTTAATTAGTATATACAGTTAACATTAATTAAATTTCATTTGTTATCAGGAATATTTTCATTTCCCTAACAATAGATCTCTTATTCTTGTAAAACTTAACCAGGAATAATTTATTTAAAGTCTATTTTACTTTAATTTGATTTTAATCCCCCCCCCCTCACAAAATACTATTTCTTTCGACTTAAATTTATTCAATTCAGTATTACAAATATTTCAGTTAAAATAGATCACAAAGTCCCCCCTCATGTTTAAATGAATATAGTACATAATAACTCTCACATTGATTAGAATAAACAGTACCTTTCAATATGCACATATTGCTATACTTTGCAGAAAATAAATATAAGCTTTAGTAACTCGATAGTTATAAGTTATAAAGCTAAGTTTACTCCAGAGAAAAATAATAATGAAATGTAAATACATATCTAAGTTTTAAAAGCAATAAAAAAGATTGCTAATAAGTTTAAAAAGAAATGGAAAATAGATTCAGTAAATAATAAAAAAGAATTTTGTTTTAGATAATTTTTAGTTTAAGTTTAATAGCAACAAAGAAAGATGGTTGGCAGTTAGATTAAACTTAAAAAGACAAAGATCTAGGTTAAAAGCATTCTACAAAAGACTATCAATAGATAAACTAAGTTGTTAATTATAAGATCTGATATAACTAATGGATTTAAGAGACTGAAGAAAACTGTGTATTGTTTAAAATCAAACATTAAATTAAGTTTAGAAACAAACATGGATAAAATATTTAAAGCTAATTAATAATGAATGTGAATGGACTTTAGTAAAAGCTGGATACTAATCATCATTGTAAAGATACATTAGCCAAATAGAAGTACTGTTACATTAGAATGTTAGGAATTTACTAATGATATCAAGTAAGAAAAAAATGAGTATAAATAGTGTGTACTAAAAAGGGAAAGAGTCAGCATCAGCTTTTCTCTACTAAGCTGCTGTTGCTGTGTTGTGGATGACATA